>JARYGA010054413.1:0-32455 GCA_030545235.1 Helianthus tuberosus | reverse complement strand
AAAGGATTAAAGTTAAAAAGTAAAGAAAATAACTATTATTATAATATTAAAGTAATAAAAGTATTAAAAATATATTATTATAATATTAAAATCACTATTCATTTTAATTTCTTTATTAATATATGGTTAATTATTGATGTTCTTTTGATATCAATCACAGTTTTCCATGAACTAAGCTTTATTTAATGTATGTTAAAACTAAATTGTAAATTTTATTTTATTTTATTTTAAAAGGAAACGAAAGGAATAGTGCCAGGCAAAACATACTTTAAATTTTTTTTTTTTTTTGTATTAGAAGATTGCATCTATAATCTAATTGTTAACTAATTTATTATTCTTTTGTGGTTGCAGAAACTAAATCGACAAAAAATACTAGCAAAGATCAACAAGAAATACCAAATTTTCTCCCCAACTCCCGCAAGCAACGGTGAAACTGGAATTTCGTTAAAGGTCTTTCCCTTTTCTGATTCTTACTTTAATTGATAAGGTACAAGATTTTTCTGTTTATAGAAATTAAGACTCAATCATCATTTGCTTGGATACTAATCATTGAATTCAGGTCGTCTTCTCAATTATGTTAGCTATTTCGTCTTCTTCACTGCTGACATGTAGGCCATGTTGCTCTTATGTTTTTTACCATGGAAATCGAAGCTGTTGTAATTAGCGACTTAGGTCATTTGAAAGCGTCAATACGAAATTTTTGATTTGCTACGCATCCCCTGAAGATAAATTGAGCATCTATTAATTTTTGCCCCACATCCGTTGATTTTTGCAGCTTACAAATTACACGGATAAATTTTGATTTAATGTGGATGATGACTTTATCTTTTAAATAAGAGACTAGGTCTGTATATAAACATCCATGCCTTAGATTTTACATTTTCTACTAAGATTTTCATATTGATATTCTCCTTTCCACTTGAGGATGTTTTTGAAGTCCTGTACTCTTGGTTTTGGGTGATATCATTTGTACTATGCTTAGAATTTTAGTGCGTTGGCAGTCACTAAGCACCCAAGCATCAGTTCATCTAAATGCTATATTGAGGAAATAAGGAAATCAATGTACCGTGGAAGACGATTTGGTAAAGCATACTTTTGTGTCTTTGATTCGTTTGTCTTGGTCGAGAAGATATGATGTGATGATTTTCAACTAAGGTCAGATAGCCACTTGGACTTTCACTCAGCTTGTAGCTAAAATTTTCTTTGTAACTGGTCAAATTGCATATGGTGGTGTCGGATTAGAGGTCGCGTAGATAGCTAAAAGAAGACTATTGTATTCTATTTGCTTCTTAATTGTTTTAACATGCCAATGTAATTAGTGGTAAGTTGATTGTGTCGATGTTTCAAGGGCAGCGGGTTCGAGTCCCGTCCCTTGCGATGTCATATATTTTATTGAAATGATTACAGAATTTTCACTTAACACCCCAAAACATCAGTCAGTTACATTTTTTTCTTTCTACTAACCCAGTTCACGTTGTTGCCCTTAACTTTAATTATGTTACTCTACAGTCCCTTAACTTCAATAAGTAGTTTTTTACGTGCCTATTTTTTCCTAGGTCTTGACATAATTTTTCCCGAGACCGTGTTGTGCAAAGTGGTGTATAAGTAATCAAAGCACAAACGTACGTGTTATCAAACCGAGAACGATTTGGTTTAGTGCGCCGCAACGTGCGTGGGTTAATCCTAGTTTCCAATAAAATCTCTCTCTCTCTCTCTCTCTCTCTCTCTATATATATATATATATATAGTGAAAGTGTAAAATACAATATCCCTTAACGTACAATACGTACGATATAGTGAAATCGCATGTTATAAAATAGCATGGATGAAATCGCATGTGATAATTTTGATGAAATTGCATGTTGGTTTTTTGTAACAATTCCGCATGTGATACTTTTGATGAAATCGCATGTTGGTTTTTTGTAACAATTTCGCATGTGGTAATTTTGATGAAATCGCATGTTAAAAAACCAACATGCGAAATTGTTACAAAAAACCAACATGCGATTTCAATGTGGGACGAAGATCTGACGGCTGAGATGATCGCGTACGTAATGTACGATAAGGGCATTTGTACGTTAACCTAACCCTATATATATATATATATATATATATATATATATATATATATATATATATATACTAGTAGGGTGCTCGCGCGATGCGGCGGGAACGACACTTTGCATTGTGGTCCTTGTTTCTGGTAGTTTTTTTTATTCGTGCAACCACCTATGGTATTTAAACAAAGTTCAATGGCCAAAGCCAAAACCTAAACAACCCTCTGGGGTTAAGCTCACGGGCACTTTTTTTCCATGGTACTAACCAATTTAACATTTTTAATGTCACACCCCGATATTTCCACGTATTACCGGTGGGCCCGGTGGGGAGTATCGTGACGTAGTTGATATCATCATAGTCAAACAACACAATTTAAATGCACAGCGGAAGCAAAAGATGAATCACATTACAAACCGAATAAAAAGTAATATCAAAGTATTACAAACGGACTGTAAAGGATCCACAGGCGGATCAAAAGTTAAAAAGGATCATTGTTCAACAGATTTTAACATCTAAGCTTGCAAGACTTGTTTAATGATGGCAGGAGTAGCCAGCCTATTCCGTCTAGTACCTGCACTTAACCTTTTTGGAATATACGTGGGTTTACACTGGTAAATACAATTAACCGACTCATTTTGAAAAGAGTTTAAGAAAATTGATTTGAATGCACAAGGCACAAAATATCTCTTATAACTTGGGACAATTATTTAAAAATAATCTTGTATACAGTTTTACTTATTTGTCGTCCGTCAGGGCCGGTTAGAAGAGCCGGACAAGCTTAACTGACATGCCACAGGTATAATGCCCACAAGGTTAATTCCTTAAAGTGGGTTACCAGTTTTTACCTATGTAACTGTCAGGTGTATGCCTACACCCCGTGCTTAGGTCATGGCCATTTCAATGAATGATGCCAAGGATATCCGGGACATGGTCATTAACCCCCCAAGGGCCATATACCAAATAAAACAGATTAAAACGGGTTATGTAAATATATTAATCACAATCCGATTTAAACAACTACATACCCGACCAAGCGGTATTATTATAATACCGTATCCCAAGCCCGTATAGGGAAAATAAGTTAAAAGTATTTACCTGAGCAAGTATATATCACAAACAGCGAGTGTAAGTAGCTTTTACCGGGCTCCTAATCTGGAACAAAAGTTTTTAATAACCTATTAGATTCCTAACGGGTCTTAATTAAGCCTAGACTTAGACCGGTTAGTTTTAAAAGAAGATACGGTTCAAAACGCATGATTTAGCGAAGACCAGATTAGAATGTGGTTTAGACCTGACAAGTTTGTATACTTGTTTAATATGGGTAAACTAAACACATTCTGGATTTTGAGAATAAAATGATAAGGTTTGACCCGTTTCTGCTAATTTATGCAAACTAGTTACATAAACCGCACCGAACGCGAAACGTGCGTAACGGGTAACCAAATGATTCATGAACAGGTTTCCTGAGTTAATATGCCTTAAATATATTGTGATATCAGTAAGATACCTTTCAATATGCCCAAAACGAATTTAAACTCAAATTATGTCCCGTAGGTGTATTTTGGTCATTTTAAAGTTTATTAAGGAGTTTAAATATAAATCTGAGTTTCAAGTCTGATATATTCAGTAAAAATACTTATTTTTATAAGTTATAATAGTAGGGTATGGCATATATGTGAAATTTACCTTTTATAACTAAACTATGCACCGTAGGGGCATTTTGGTAATTTCACATAAGCTTTAAGGGTCAAAATTTGAAATCTGGGTTTAAAAATTTTGCTTACTGTTAAAATATAAAAATTTGCTTAAAACATCAGTAGGTATTAAGTCTTATATGAGAAAAATGGTTTTAATACATACTATGCGTTTTAAACGCGTAAAAGACGGTTTTAAGCGATTTCCGGGTTTTTAAAGAAAAGCTGATATTTTTATCATTCCAGAAGACTCAAAATATTTTATTTGTTATATAAAATCAGTAGCAAAAGGTTTGGTATCAAAATATTATGTAAAACTCATTTTATAGGCCAAAAGGGCAAAACCGACAATTTCCGAATCAAAGCTATAACCCTATGTTATGCTCAGCCTAAAAATAAATAAAAATCTTCAAAAATCCCAAAATATTATTTTACATCAGTAGGTAAAAAGTTTGGTATCAAAAATTGGGTTTAGATAGGCTTCATGCTAATTACGCCGTTTAATTAATAAAAAGCTTTCTAATTACGCTATTGAGCATAACTCTTAATCTAGACCTCTAACTGATGTGAAAATTTAGGGACATGTTTATAAATCAGTAATAAAGATTATTGTCCTCTCACATTTTCAAAATTCTTGTTTTAAGGTCAAAAGGGCATATTGGTCAACATTTAGGCATATAACGGAAACATGCATATGAATCTGATAACTAATAAACCAAGTTGTATAATCACAGAGGGTTATACTAACATGTAAGCTGGTCCTAATAAAGCTCTAAGGCATTTCTAAAATATGCTTTAATGGGTCAGAACTGAAAGTCAAAGTAAAAGTCCACTTATGCGACTTTCGGTTCCGAACCGAGCTTATACTGAAAATTGTCGGGTTGAACATGTTGAGACATGTTCTTACATTAATTACCAAGTTATATGAGTGATAAAATAGGTTTCATGGCTTCTACATTGTTAATTATGCATTTATTTGAAAATTAGCTTTCTGTTGACTTTTTATGAACAAGTTTGACCCGACAATTTACCTAGTTAGAGTGGGAATCAGAGGGTGCCCTTTTAAGGGTTTATTACCCACATAATTACCAACTCAAATCTACTTTCAATTCGAGAATTGACTGGACCATTAGTGATTAATCACTAAGTCAAACCTTAATTACGACGGGTTTGACTTTAGGCCATTAAACTAATAAAACTGAATTAGAGACGTTAAGGACACTTACTGAAGTCCTATGCACGACTAAGGATCCTTGGGAAGTGGTCTTGAGCTCCATGAATCTCCAGAACAAGTGTTTGGAAGTTTTCAAGTGAAGTGCTCAAATGTTGCAACAATGAGCTCAATATATAGCCAAGGAAGGATCATGGAGATTGCTACAGGTGTTATGGCAACTCTAGGGATGAAAACAAGTGTCTAGGGACGTGTTTCAAGCAGCTAGAGGGTGGCAAACTCGCGGAACTTAGCAAACATGCAAGCTGCCACGTCCAAACAACATTTTCTGAGCTGGCAGTCCGTAGCGTCGCGCGACGGAGGAGTGTCTCAGGTGGTGGCGCAGCGCCAGGGGGTAGGGGACCAGCCAAACAAGTTTCAAAAATGACATTTTCACCCCCTGGACCTTCTAAAGCGTAATTTCTTCCATTTTAAGCACTTTTAACCCATGAAATTTATATTTCTATGATCCATGAGATATAACCAAACATCTTTAGGTCCGGTTTCGTTAAACGATAACCGAAAACACAAGTTTTGCCTCGTTGACGCTTTTAACCCCTTACTTACGAATGTTCGCGTATCTTTCTCATACGATATCGAAACCTTGTAAAATTTTTATCACTTATTCTAGAGAGTATAAATAATCGTTACAAAGCTTTGGGTTCGCTAAAAGGTCACTCAGAGGAATAAATTAAACATGTTGACACTTTTAACCCTTTGTGGTTTGTAAACTTTCACTTTCTTCCACAAATGGCTTCATACGCTTCATAATTCATTCGTTTAAGGTTATGTACATCGTGTAGGGTTGTTGAAAGGCATAATTATCAAATGTTGACACTTTGTATCCTTATATACATATACTTTCTTCGTTTGTTAACTTTAGTCCCTCATAATCAATCTGTAACACGTTTAAAGTCCATGACACGTGTCGATACTATATTGGACATAATTTTACGAGGTGTTAATTCCTCACCCCCTTAAAAGAAATCTCAGCCTCGAGATTTACTGAAATAAATGAGGGTACTTCTCTTTCATTGTGGACTCTACCTCCCACGTATACTCGGGACCTCTACGGGCATCCCATTTGACCTTTACAATTGGTACCTGCTTCCTTCGAAGCTTCTTAACCTGTCGATCCTCGATCGACAAAGGTTACTCAACAAATTTTAGGCTCTCATCTATGTGCACATCCGTATGTGGTATGACTAGTGATTCATCAGCTAGACATTTCTTCAGATTGTAGATGTGGAATACATTATGAATACCACTGAGCTCTTCAGGCAAATTTAACTTATAAGCCACTGTTCCGACACATTCGATGATCTCGAATGGTCCTATATATCTTGGGCTTAACTTGCCTTTCTTTCCAAATCGCATTACCCCTTTCCAGGGGTGATACTTTCAGTAAAACTTTGTCACCAACCTCGAATTTTAGAGGTTTACGCCTTTTATCTGCGTAGCTTTTCTGCCTATCCCTGGCAGCTTTGAGACGATCTCGTATCTGTACAATCTTATATGTCATCTCCAGGACTATATCAGGTCCTGTTAGTTGGACATCTCCAACTTCTGCCCAACAAACGGGCGTTCTGCACTTTCTTCCATATAAAGCTTCAAAAGGTGCAGCTTGTATACTGGAATGATAGCTATTGTTGTATGAGAATTCTATCAATGGAAGATGATCATCCCAACTTCCTCCTAAGTCAATAACACAAGCTCGTAGCATATCTTCGAGTGTCTGTATAGTACGTTCACTTTGCCCATCCGTCTGAGGATGATACGCAGTGCTGAAGTTCAATCGAGTACCTAGGGATTGCTGAAAGCTTTTCCAGAAATGCGATGTATACCTCGTATCCCTATCAGAAATGATAGACACTGGCACTCCGTGGAGAGATACAATCTCATCCACGTACAGCTGAGCTAACTTATCTGAGCTGTGTGTTTCCTTAATAGGTAGGAAGTGGGCTGACTTAGTCAGTCTATCCACTATAACCCAAATGGTATCATTTCCTCTCTTCGTCTTTGGTAACTTGGTGATAAAATCCATAGTCACCATTTCCCACTTCCAGGTGGGAAGTTCAGGCTGTTGTAACAAACCTGACGGCTTCTGGTGTTCTACTTTAACTTGAGCACATGTCAGACATTTGGCCACATAAGTGGCTATAGACTTTTTCAAGCCTATCCACCAATAATTCGCCTTAAAATCCTGGTACATTTTGTCACAGCCAGGATGAACGGAATACTTGGAACAATGGGCTTCCTGAAGGATCACTTCCCTAAGTCCTCCATAGATTGGAACCCATATCCGTCCATTCAATCTTAGGATTCCATCCTTTCCACATGATAACTGTTCTGCAGTGATTCCCAGTTTTTCATTTGGATAGTTAGCTTCTAACATGGCTTCCTTCTGCGCGGCTAACAGTCTATCATTCAAACTGTTCTTTAATTCAATGCTCTTGGCATTGATTCTTATGGGCTTCACCCTTTCCTTTCTACTTAAGGCATCGGCAACCACATTTGCCTTGCCTGGATGGTACCGGATTTCACAATCATAATCATTCAGTGTCTCCATCCATCGACGCTGTCTCATGTTCAGATCCTTTTGATTGAACAAGTGTTGAAGGCTCTTGTGATCAGAATAGATCACACACTTGGTACCATACAAATAATGCCTCCATAGCTTTAGTGCAAATACAACGGCACCCAACTCTAAGTCGTGGGTGGTGTAATTCTTTTCGTGCACCTTTAATTGTCGAGAAGCATAGGCAATGACCTTGCCTTTCTGCATGAGTACACACCCCATACCAGTGTGTGATGCGTCGCAGTATACTACAAATTCTTTGATTCCATCAGGCAATGTCAACATAGGTGCATTGCTCAACTTCTTCTTAAGAGTATCAAAAGATTCTTGCTGCTTAGGACCCCAATCAAACTTGATATTCTTGCGGGTTAGTGAAGTTAGGGGGGCAGCAATCCTTGAGAAGATTTCAATAAAACGCCTATAGTATCCTGCTAAACCCAAGAAACTACGAATCTCTGTGGGTGTCTTCGGCTCTTGCCAATTCATGACAACTTCGACCTTAGCGGGATCCACCTGGATACCACGCTCACTAACCACGTGTCCAAGAAACTGGACTTCACGAAGCCAAAATTCACACTTTGAAAACTTGGCATAGAGTTTCTCTTGTTGAAGTAGTGAAAGAATACAACAAAGGTGCTTCTCATGGTCAGCTTGATTCTTCGAGTAAATAAGAATATCATCGATGAAGACGATGACAAATTTATCCAAGTAGGGCTTGCAGACGCGGTTAATGAGATCCATGAACACTGCTGGTGCATTAGTGAGCCCAAAAGGCATCACTAAGAACTCATAGTGTAACACCCCGTATTTTCACGAGTGAAAGTCAAAGTCAAGGTCAAAGTCAACGACCGATGTCGCGCGACGTGACTAGTAGAATTGTTTGTATGATATTTAGATTATGTGGAGTAAATGTCGTGCATTGCAATAATCGAATCATACCAACCGTATTTCAATCGACCTACGACTGTGAACGATAGGAAGTAACAATGCGATAAAGTTAATCAAGCTATGCTAATCAAATCGACATCAAATCGAAACTCGAACTACATATTTTACTTGCCAGTTATACGTGTGTGTGTGCCTTACGTGTTACTTGTGCATGTTTATTTTATGTCATTTTATGTTGGGATAATCAAGCGAACTCAATCGAACTCGAAGTCTAACTCGAATCTAAACGAACCCGAACCCGAACCTGAATTCCGAGTCGAACCCTATAAAAAGTAGTTGGGACTGAAAGTAATTTAGATTAGGAAACCCTATCGAACAGCTCGCAATCAGAGCCGAATCAACATCGCATCGAGCTCACCCAAGGAGGTGGCATCCGCACGGATGGCCAACCCGCACGGATGGGCAATCCGCACGGATTGCCAGTCCGCACGGATGGCCAGTCCGCGCGGATAACCTACCCGGGTGCGTGCCATGCGCACGGCTCACCCCCTTTCCCTTTTTGGCATCCTATAAATACACGGGTCACTCTCCACTCTTTCCACTTTTGGCAAGTGACGTCCGAACCACACGCATTCTTCACCTTTTCTCAGATTTCTCTTAATCCAGGTAAGATCTTGCACTAATTCTTGTACATCTTTAATCACTACACGATTCTACACACTTCTATCTTTCGAATCTTCGGTCTTAACCATGAAATCATCCGGATTTGAGGTATTCACGGGTGACGTCATCATGAAGTTCATAAGAACTTCATGCTTGGCCTCATTCCATCAAGAATGCCACAGATCTAAACGATTTCTACAAGTTTTTACAATAATTTCACTTAGATCTAAACTTTTCTAAGGATAAAAGAGTTGAAAGAAATAAACCTAAGATCTCTCCTTCTTTTACCCTTAAAACCGGTACGAATCCGATCGGTCCTAGTGTTCTACTCGTCAATAGTGGTGCCCTAGTTCTAGATCTGGATTCCTACCCATAGACAATTGATTTCGGGGTTAACCGGGACGACTGTTCTAAGTCGCCGACAGGACGAGTTAGGGTGGTTCCTGACCGGCCTAGTCACGCGGGTAGGAACACAACTCCAAGTGGTTGCCACGTGATCAGAACGTCTCGATAAACGACAACAGAAACCAAGTGTAGACGAACGGGACAACCAGACCAGTTGTCCGCACGGACAAGCTATCCGCACGGACTAGCTGTCCGCACGGACGAGCCATACGCACGTACAGCCCATACGCACGTACGGGTCATACGCACGGGTTGTCATCCGTACGGACTACCCTTGGGACCCACTTTCCAAACAAAGGTTTGAGTATCGACGAACGAGCAATCCAAACGGACGACCTCTGAATGGATTACTCTTCGGATCATGAGATACTAAGGCCTTAAAATGAAAAATCAAACAAACTTCATCCGCACGGCCAAGCCGTACGCACGGACAGGCTATCCGGACGGATTGCCTCTGCCCGCGCGCACGGGCTGCCCTCACGGACTACCATACGCACGGACCGCCATCCGCGCGGCCGGCTTGATAAGTAGAAACACTTTGGTGTTTTCGAAATGCTACAACGAAAACTTCAAAGCACAAGCCATCATACACAAACACATCTTAGGAAGAAACAATCCACTTGGACATTTATCCACACAAGCAATCTAACCGTACGGGTAAGTCGTCCGCACGTATAACTAGTCCGCATGGGTTGCCACCCGCACGGACAGTCACACGCACGGATGACCTATCCGGATGGGACACCGTCCGCACGCATCACCATCCGCACGCATCACCATCCGTACGGATAGGTCATGCGCACGGATGACTTCTATTCACGGATAACTGATCCGCACGATCCGTCATCCTACCCACTCTCACTTGTACTGTTTTACGCGTCACTTATCGTTACGTTATCGAATCTATTCAGGCTACTCGTACTCGCTGTAAAGCGCTCCCTTCAATCCATATCACTGTGAGTATACTCGAACCCTTTTTGCTTTAGCACTTTTGGGTGTTACATACGTTACAACTATTCAAACTACAACTATCACACTACTCAAGCTATTTTAAACGCTTAACCGTTAATGCATGTTATACGTGGCTTATGAATGCTTGTTTGTTATGTTTACACATGGAATGTTGTCTACCTGCCTTAGCAACGATAGTACTATAGTTTGGACTCAGCACCCGTTCACACGGGGGTTGTTAAGGATCTTTTACTTGCATGGATTACGGTGGTAATCATGTATTGCGAACTGCCTCGGGCAGTCAACCCGCAGTCATTGGTATCGATGGATCTATGTCGATAACTAACGTGCTTTATTTCACTATGTGTACGTGCTGGTTATGCGTAAACGAATTCGAACTCTATATGCTATTATCAAACTTGTATGCTCACCTTTACATTTTATGTATTGACTTTATTTTAACGTATGTGACAGGTGCTTAGGTTGCTTATATACTTCTCGGGCTGTGATGAAATCCAAGCTAGGAATGAGTCCTAGAAACCAACGAATAAATTGTTATGTTTAAATCTGAGTTGTCGGAACAGAATATTTGTTTAGTTTTTGTCTGTAATAACTTGTTTTACTATTTGAGACATGGTATGGGACATGTTAACTTAAATTGAATGGTAATGATAGTCGTTATTGAAACTTCTGGACAATCTGCTTCGCTCAGTGCCGCGCCCCGATGATTCCGCCATCGGTTGGGGTGTGACAGATTGGTATCAGAGCCATAACTATAGGGAATTAGGCAAGACTCGACCTAGTCCGGGTCGAAGTCTTAGAGACCTAGACTATAGTTAAGAGCCAACAGACCAACTCACGCGTATGCGTAAACTCGTTGCTACCACTCACTCTTTTCTATCGTTGCACTCGAATTTTCAAGTTATGAACGGGCAATAAGGCCGAGAATAGGTGTGAAAACCGCAAACTCTCGGCTAAAGTTGCCTGATCAGCTTGCGTTTTTAGCTACAAACAAGGAGAAATTATACCAAATCAGGAGTGAAATCCATATTTTGATGAATAATATCCTCAACTTTTATCAAGAACGAGGACGGATGTTGCAAGATAGGGGTGAATCCCTAACCTTGACGACTCGTCCCGCCTTTATACAAAACTCCACCAAAGTTCGACGGACTCCAATGGTCTAAAGACGCAACCTAACCAATGGGAATTGCGCCAGCGCCCAAGAATCGAGGCAAAGGCATAGTCCTGGAGGTCGTTGTGCAGGATCCTTGTGAATAGTCGAACCACTTTGGTTAGTCGCAGTCTATTAGCCGCAGACAATCTACCTTCGATTTATCGATCTTTATGAAAATTTTAATGTAATTTCTGTTATTTGTTAACATTTTGAGATACTATTGGTTTCGACCCAACACTATTGCTTCTGCTAAGACACAAAACCCACACAACTCATCGCTAGCGAATCGACAATAGGAGCAGTTGGAATGCCTTGTACGCTCGTAGGTGCTTTTAGTGACTAAGTTTATGTGTTCTTGCCGAGTGTGCTTATGTGATACTGTGATTATGTGCACTATATGTCTACATGGTTTTGTGCGATTCTGTGAAATTGTGACTATATGCGTTACATGGTACGTGTTACTGAGCTTTAGTAGTCCTTGACGTGTGAGGTGAGATTCGAATACATATGTTGAGTTCCATGGCGATGTCTATTGCAGACAATGTCGTCTGGATCCCGTCATCAACTCTCTCGTCAGGAAAAGAGGGACAGACGCCTTGCTTCCATCGTCGCGAAAGCAGTAGCAAAGGCTGTGAGCGATGTCTGCGAGAATGCCAGCAAATAATCCGAGGAATCGAGGACTGAAGGTCCTAAAGCTACCGCGAGACCTTTCAGTTTCAAACAATTTAAGTCATGTGGGCCGAAAGAATTCACCGGCGAAGGAGGTCCTGCTGCTCTATTCCACTGGTTTGACTCTATCGAGGTTACTCTGCGACAAAGTGGTTGCCCTGATGACCTTCGAACTCTGAACGCTACCGGTGTCTTTCAGTCTCGTGCTTTGGACTGGTGGACGGCCGAGAGGAACAAGCGAGGGAATGATGCAGCTTACGGTTTGTCATGGGATGAACTCAAGGAAGTCATGCTAGAGGAATTATGCCCTCCTCACGAGCGTCAAAAGCTTGAAGATGAATTCTGGCACATACATCAGAAGGATGGAGACAACGCTGGTCTCACACCACACTTCAAACAGCTCAGCATTATCTGTCCTGACCAGGTCAAGACCCCTGAGATGACCATCAAAAAGTACATCCGAGCCCTACCCGACTGCGTTGCTGATTTTGTACAAGCGGCTAAGACTACCACGATCGAAGAGACCTATCTACTAGCCGCTGAGATCAATGACAAAAGGGTCAAGGCTGGGATGTGGGATAAGACCTCCAAGCATCTGCATCAAGCCACTGCTGCTACGCCCACTGCTGAGCCCACGTCATCAAGCAACAAGAGAAAGAACAAGAGAAAGAACAACTCCACCAACAAGAACTGTGCGATTACTGCTGCACCGATCCAAGCTGTACCTGCTCAACAGCGTCAAGTAGTGGCGCCAGTGGCCAATGCACCGCCTGCAAAGCGTGCATATACTGGACCACACCCACTCTGCCCTACTTGCACCTATCATCACCCGACTGCTATTCAATGCCGCTTCTGTGCTCATTGCAACGTCTACGGTCACTTTACTGCCAACTGCCGTATTCGTCAAGCTCCTGCCAATCAAGCTTTACTCGCTGCCCCACAGGGTCAACAAGCTCCTCCGGCACCCGCAGTCAAAGCCAGAGCATGCTTCACGTGTGGCGACCCGAATCATTTCGCCAACATGTGCCCAAACAGGGTGGTGAAACAAGAACCCCAGCAGCCACAGCAGCAACCACAGCAACAGCAACAGTAGCAGCAACAGGCCGCACGTGCCAGAACTTTCAATCTCAACGTGCGTCAAGCCCAGGCCGACAACAACGTGGTCAATGGTACGTTCCTTGTGAATGGTATTTATGCTTCATGTTTGTTTGATACTGGAGCCGATAATTGCTTTGTGTCACTCGAGTTTGAGAAACTCCTTAGTCGTAAACGTTCCCGACTCTCCTCTGCATTCGAAGTTGAAGTCGCTACCGGAAGAACCGTCGCTGTAAACTCTGTTATTCGTGATTGCACTCTCGAACTCAACAATCACATATTCTCAATCGATCTCATTCCAATGCAACTAGGAAGCTTTGATGTCATAGTAGGCATGGACTTTCTTCACGAAAACCATGCCGAAGTGGTGTGCTTCGATAAAATGATTCGTTTTTCGCTCGCAAACGGTGATTCATTGTGCGTTTATGGTGATACTACTTCAAAGGGTCTCAAGCTTATATCATGCCTACAAGCCAGCAAGTATCTCCGTAAGGAATACAGGGCTTTCTTGGCTCATGTCGTAGCAGCGGAGAAGGAAAAGAAAGAGAAGAAGGAAGTGAAGGACGTTCCAGTGGTTCGAGAATTTCCTCGAGTCTTTCCAGAGGATCTTCCCGGACTACCTCCGAAGCGTGATATCGATTTCCGCATTGACCTTATTCCTGGAGCTAATCCTATCGCCAGAGCTCCTTATCGACTCGCGCCGTCCGAAATGCGCGAACTCTCGACCCAACTCCAGGAATTGCTTGAAAAAGGCTTTATTCGCCCGAGCACCTCTCCGTGGGGCGCACCAGTCCTTTTCGTCAAAAAGAAGGATGGGTCGTTCCGGATGTGCATCGACTACCGGTAATTGAATAAGTTGACTATCAAGAACCGCTATCCCCTGCCTCGAATCGACGATTTGTTTGATCAGCTGCAAGGTGCTACGTGTTTCTCGAAGATTGACCTACGTTCAGGATACCATCAGCTGCGTATACAAGAGGAGGATATACCCAAAACCGCGTTTCGCACTCGTTACGGCCATTACGAATTCGTTGTCATGCCTTTTGGCCTAACCAATGCACCCGCAGTTTTCATGGATCTGATGAATCGAGTGTGTAAACCGTATCTTGACCGTTTCGTCATCGTGTTCATCGACGATGTCTTGATCTATTCCAAAACGAGAGCCGAACACGCGCAACATCTACGTTTGGTTCTCGAGTTACTCCAGGGGAACCAACTCTACGCCAAATTCTCCAAATGCGAGTTTTGGTTGGAGGAGGTCCAGTTTCTGGGTCACATCGTGAATAGTCAGGGTATTCACGTCGATCCTGCGAAGATCGAAGCTGTTAAGAGCTGGGTTACGCCTAAGAACCCGACTGAAGTCCGCTCTTTTCTTGGGCTAGCGGGCTATTATCGACGATTCATCGAAGGATTCTCGAAGATTGCTGTACCACTTACTTCTCTCACTCATAAGGACCAGCCCTTCTTCTGGGGAACCAAACAAGAGTCTGCCTTTCGAACCCTCAAGTACATGCTTTGCAATGCTCCTGTTCTCACGCTACCCGACGGAAACGATAATTTCATTGTCTACTGTGATGCTTCTAACCTTGGTCTCGGTTGTGTCTTAATGCAACGAGACAAGGTTATTGCTTACGCATCTCGTCAGCTCAAGATCCACGAGAAGAACTATACAACCCACGATCTCGAGCTAGGCGCAGTTGTTTTTGCATTAAAGATTTGGCGACACTACCTGTATGGTACCAAGTGTACGATCTTCACCGATCATAAGAGCCTACAACACATCTTTAATCAGAGGGAACTAAATATGCGTCAACGCCGATGGGTAGAACTTCTCAACGACTACGACTGCGAGATTCGTTATCACCCAGGCAAGGCAAATGTTGTTGCCGACGCGCTTAGCAGACGAAGTTATTTGCTTAGCACCCGAAATGTTCAAGCCCAGCACAATCTCGAAGCTCTCATTCGCGACGCCCAGCATGCATGTTTCAACGAGCGCACCCTGAAGAAAGAAAGAATCTACCACGATGGAGCCCAACTTGTGAGCAAATCAAACGGGATATTCCACTTCTTAGACAAAATCTGGATTCCCAAGCGAACTAACCTGCGACAGATCATCATGGACGAAGCCTACAAATCCCGATACTCTATTCATCCTGGTGCCGACAAAATGTACCATGACCTACGATATAGGTACTGGTGGCCGGGCATGAAACGGGATATCGCACTCTACGTCGGGAGATGCCTAACCTGTGCTAGAGTCAAGGCTGAACATCAACGACCCTCTGGCTTGCTCGAACAACCTCCAATTCCCATGTGGAAGTGGGAGAGCATAGCTATGGATTTCGTAACCAAGCTTCCAACCACGTCATCAGGTCACGACAGCATTTGGGTTGTTATTGACCGTTTGACCAAATCAGCCCACTTTCTGCCGATACGAGAAGACTACAAGGTGGAACGATTAGCCCGAATCTACACCGACGAGATCATTTGTCGACATGGGACGCCTCGTGATATCATCTCTGATCGTGATGCTCGATTCACTTCGCGGTTGTGGGGAACGTTTCAAACAGCACTCGGTACAATGCTTAATCTAAGTACTGCGTTCCACCCGCAAACCGACGGTCAGACTGAAAGAACGATTCGTACGCTTGAAGACATGCTCCGTTCGTGTGTTCTAGACTTCGGTGGTAGTTGGGATAGACACCTTCCGTTAGTCGAATTCTCGTACAACAACAGCTACCAGGCTAGCATCCAGATGGCACCTTTCGAGGCCTTATACGGAAGAAGATGTCGATCGCCTATTGTGTGGCACGAGATCGGTCACTCGCAACTAACCGGTCCGGAGCTGCTACAAGAAACGACAGACAAAATTTTCCAAATACGGGACAATCTAGCGAAGGCTCGAGATAGACAGAAGCTTCTCGCCGATAAAAAGCGCAAGCACCGTGAGTATGGCGTTGGTGACTACGTACTCCTAAAGGTATCACCTTGGAAGGGTGTAGTCCGATTCGGCAAAAAGGGGAAACTTGCGCCTCGATATGTGGGACCTTTTAAGATTCTGGAAAGGATCGGAAAAGTCGCCTACAGACTCGAATTACCGGAAGAACTTAACAATGTCCATCCGATCTTCCACGTGTCAAACCTCCGAAAGACCATCTACGAACCGGACTTACATGTTCCTCTAGATGATTTACGAGTGAACGAAACATTACACTTCGTGGAAAAGCCTGTCGAAATCATGGATCGCCAAACCAAGGAACTCAGGCGCTCACGCATTCCTATTGTGAAAGTCCGGTGGGAAGGCAAACAAGGCGCGGAGTTCACGTGGGAACTCGAAAGCGACATGAAGGCAAAGTATCCACAGTTGTTCAACGGGTGAGCAATGACTGGGAAGAAAAGGCAAGGTGGCAATATTGTAAATAAGAGAAACTAGAGAGAGAAATCTCTTGTACGTTATCCGATCAATCAAAGAATCACGTTAAGAAAAAGATTGCACGTTTTGTCTGTTCGATCTCACTCGTACACGGATTCCGCACGTCGCACGGTCGGTTACGCAATCGAATCGGTTCAAAAACCGATCCTACAAAGATGAAGAAATTGTTCAAATCTGAGCGTGTTTGATCCTCGCAATCGAGCACCTGCTCAGATACCATTGTAGGATTGGTTTGACTCCGATGGGACTGTGTCAGGTCACGATCGTTCACGGATCCCGCACGATTCAGAGTCAGCAATAGTCAACACGGATTGTTATCCATGCGGTGAACATCAACAACAACTTTCAACATTTTCTAACAAAAATCTCAGATTTCTCCCAAACGACTTCGAATTAAAATCTGAAACTTTATAGGTTTTTAGATCACGTATATTCGCTCAACATATCCAAAAATCAGCCGATTTTAACCGTAAAATCCTGGTTAATTTAACGATTCTCAATGCTCCAAACGAAGGACTCTCACACGTGATTCACGAACTAGTTACAGCTTTCGGCTTAATTTCGGGACGAAATTTCCTAAACAAGGGGAGGCTGTAACACCCCGTATTTTCACGAGTGAAAGTCAAAGTCAAGGTCAAAGTCAACGACCGATTTCGCGCGACGTGACTAGTAGAATTGTTTGTATGATATTTAGATTATGTGGAGTAAATGTCGTGCATTGCAATAATCGAATCATACCAACCGTATTTCAATCGACCTACGACTGTGAACGATAGGAAGTAACAATGCGATAAAGTTAATCAAGCTATGCTAATCAAATCGACATCAAATCGAAACTCGAACTACATATTTTACTTGCCAGTTATACGTGTGTGTGTGCCTTACGTGTTACTTGTGCATGTTTATTTTATGTCATTTTATGTTGGGATAATCAAGCGAACTCAATCGAACTCGAAGTCTAACTCGAATCTAAACGAACCCGAACCCGAACCTGAATTCCGAGTCGAACCCTATAAAAAGTAGTTGGGACTGAAAGTAATTTAGATTAGGAAACCCTATCGAACAGCTCGCAATCAGAGCCGAATCAACATCGCATCGAGCTCACCCAAGGAGGTGGCATCCGCACGGATGGCCAACCCGCACGGATGGGCAATCCGCACGGATTGCCAGTCCGCACGGATGGCCAGTCCGCGCGGATAACCTACCCGGGTGCGTGCCATGCGCACGGCTCACCCCCTTTCCCTTTTTGGCATCCTATAAATACACGGGTCACTCTCCACTCTTTCCACTTTTGGCAAGTGACGTCCGAACCACACGCATTCTTCACCTTTTCTCAGATTTCTCTTAATCCAGGTAAGATCTTGCACTAATTCTTGTACATCTTTAATCACTACACGATTCTACACACTTCTATCTTTCGAATCTTCGGTCTTAACCATGAAATCATCCGGATTTGAGGTATTCACGGGTGACGTCATCATGAAGTTCATAAGAACTTCATGCTTGGCCTCATTCCATCAAGAATGCCACAGATCTAAACGATTTCTACAAGTTTTTACAATACTTTCACTTAGATCTAAACTTTTCTAAGGATAAAAGAGTTGAAAGAAATAAACCTAAGATCTCTCCTTCTTTTACCCTTAAAACCGGTACGAATCCGATCGGTCCTAGTGTTCTACTCGTCAATAGTGGTGCCCTAGTTCTAGATCTGGATTCCTACCCATAGACAATTGATTTCGGGGTTAACCGGGACGACTGTTCTAAGTCGCCGACAGGACGAGTTAGGGTGGTTCCTGACCGGCCTAGTCACGCGGGTAGGAACACAACTCCAAGTGGTTGCCACGTGATCAGAACGTCTCGATAAACGACAACAGAAACCAAGTGTAGACGAACGGGACAACCAGACCAGTTGTCCGCACGGACAAGCTATCCGAACGGACTAGCTGTCCGCACGGACGAGCCATACGCACGTACAGCCCATACGCACGTACGGGTCATACGCACGGGTTGTCATCCGTACGGACTACCCTTGGGACCCACTTTCCAAACAAAGGTTTGAGTATCGACGAACGAGCAATCCAAACGGACGACCTCTGAATGGATTACTCTTCGGATCATGAGATACTAAGGCCTTAAAATGAAAAATCAAACAAACTTCATCCGCACGGCCAAGCCGTACGCACGGACTGCCCGCACGGACTACCATACGCACGGACCGCCGTCCGCGCGGCCGGCTTGATAAGTAGAAACACTTTGGTGTTTTCGAAATGCTACAACGAAAACTTCAAAGCACAAGCCATCATACACAAACACATCTTAGGAAGAAACAATCCACTTGGACATTTATCCACACAAGCAATCTAACCGTACGGGTAAGTCGTCCGCACGTATAACTAGTCCGCATGGGTTGCCACCCGCACGGACAGTCACACGCACGGATGACCTATCCGGATGGGACACCGTTCGCACGCATCACCATCCGCACGCATCACCATCCGTACGGATAGGTCATGCGCACGGATGACTTCTATTCACGGATAACTGATCCGCACGATCCGTCATCCTACCCACTCTCACTTGTACTGTTTTACGCGTCACTTATCGTTACGTTATCGAATCTATTCAGGCTACTCGTACTCGCTGTAAAGCGCTCCCTTCAATCCATATCACTGTGAGTATACTCGAACCCTTTTTGCTTTAGCACTTTTGGGTGTTACATACGTTACAACTATTCAAACTACAACTATCACACTACTCAAGCTATTTTAAACGCTTAACCGTTAATGCATGTTATACGTGGCTTATGAATGCTTGTTTGTTATGTTTACACATGGAATGCTGTCTACCTGCCTTAGCAACGATAGTACTATAGTTTGGACTCAGCACCCGTTCACACGGGGGTTGTTAAGGATCTTTTACTTGCATGGATTACGGTGGTAATCATGTATTACGAACTGCCTCGGGCAGTCAACCCGCAGTCATTGGTATCGATGGATCTATGTCGATAACTAACGTGCTTCATTTCACTATGTGTACGTGCTGGTTATGCGTAAACGAATTCGAACTCTATATGCTATTATCAAACTTGTATGCTCACCTTTACATTTTATGTATTGACTTTATTTTAACGTATGTGACAGGTGCTTAGGTTGCTTATATACTTCTCGGGCTGTGATGAAATCCAAGCTAGGAATGAGGCCTAGAAACCAACGAATAAATTGTTATGTTTAAATCTGAGTTGTCGGAACAGAATATTTGTTTAGTTTTTGTCTGTAATAACTTGTTTTACTATTTGAGACATGGTATGGGACATGTTAACTTAAATTGAATGGTAATGATAGTCGTTATGGAAACTTCTGGACAATCTGCTTCGCTCAGTGCCGCGCCCCGATGATTCCGCCATCGGTTGGGGTGTGACACATAGTGACCATAGCGAGTCCTAAATGCAGTCTTGTGCACATCTTCATCTCTAACCTTCAGTTGATGATAGCCTGACCTCAAATCGATCTTAGAGAAGTAACTTGCCCCTTGTAATTGATCGAACAGATCATCGATCCTGGGCAATGGATATCTATTCTTGATAGTGACTTTGTTAAGCTCGCGATAATTGATGCATAGATGCATCGATCCATCCTTCTTCTCTACAAACAAGATTGGTGCTCCCCAAGGAGACGAACTAGGTCTAATGAATCCTTTTGCTAACAAATCATCCAGTTGAGTCCTTAGCTCTTTTATTTCTATTGGTGCCAACCTGTAAGGCACTCTTGCAACAGGTGCTGCTCCCGGAATGATGTCAATTCTGAACTCTACTTGCCTATCTGGTGGTAAACCAGGCAGTTCTTCAGGGAATACTTCTGGATATTCAGAAATGACAGGGATTTCTTCAACCTTGGGCTTCTGTTCATCAATAGTTACCTGTGCCATATAAATGACATAACCCTTCTTCAAACACCTCGATGCCTTGAGCATAGACACTTGCTCAGGCAACCCATACTGAGTGTCTCCCTGTATGGTAAGTGGCTCACCATACGGAGTCTTGATTACCACTTGCTTCTTGTTACACAAAATCTTGGCTTGGTTATGAGATAACCAATCCATGCCTATCACTATGTCGAAACCAGCTAATTTCAAAGGAAGCAAGGATAACGGAAAAGAGTGGTTCCTAATGGATATAAAACATCCATCTAACACAGTTGAGGTTGTTTCTAAGGTACCATCAGCCAATTCTACCTCATATTTCACGCTTAGGGTTTTAACAGGTAAATTCAACAACTTACAAAACTTATCATCTACAAATGACTTATCTGCCCCTGAATCAAATAGCACTCTTGCATAAACATCATTTATAAGGAAGGTACCTGTTATCACATTATCATCCTGAACGGCTTCTCGTGCATCCATTCGAAAGACCCTAGCATTGGTCTTTTTGGCTTCTTCAGGCTTTTTGGCAAACTTAGGGCAGTTGGACTTGATGTACCCCTTCTCGTTACAGTTATAGCACGTTGCATCCTTTATCTTCTTGAACTCTATCGTCTTGTGCTCACTTGACTTACAAATCCCACAAGCAGTTGGGTTTGACTGCGTCTGCGACCTTGATTCAAACCGGCACTTTCTGAAGTGACGTTTCTGGCAGGTTTTGCACTTTGGCTTTTCATCTGCTTGCTGCCTACCCTTGCCAGACCCAAACTTCTTCTTGTGGTCTGTGGTTCCCTTAAACTTCTTCTCAGACTGTCGTGAGTTATCGTCCTCACGTTTTCTCTTACCTTCCTCCGAGTTCTTAAGCGATCTTAGCCTGACCGCATCCAAGGTAAGGGATAAAGATAGGTCAGCTGCTGACATAAAAGTAGCAGGTCGAGATGCCTTTACACTGGCTTTGATCTCTGGGGCTAAACCCCCAATGAAACGAGGTATTCGCTTCGGCTCCGGTGTTACCAAATATGGAACCAGTCGAGACATGGTATTAAAGCTAGTAAGGTAAGTCTGACAATCTTGGTTTTTCATCACCAGAGATAAGAAGTCGGACTCAATCTTTTCAACCTCATGCTGAGGGTAGTAATTCTCTTTGATGAGTGCAACAAACTGATCCCAAGACAAATTGTACAATGGAATCTTCCCAGTAGCCTGGATTAGGGACCTTCACCAGGCTAGTGCTTCTCCTTTAAACGATTGAGATACATACTTCACAACATCCCTATCAGCACAACCACTAATGTCAACTACGGTGTCCATCTCATCTAACCACGTCATGCAGTCGATAGCTCCTTTTTCCCCAGTGAAATCTCGGGGTTTACAGGATACGAAATACTTATAGGAACAACCCCTAATACGTGGCTCTTGATCGAGTACAATCTTCTTCGACGGAACACTATGCTGATTTGATGAGTGTCGGTCATCATCCTTCTTTGATGATGGATTACTGTGAGCCTCAGAGTGAGTCTTAGGTTTAGAATGGGGTACAGATGAGGCCTTGCTTTGAGTACCACTTGACTCATTTAATTGCCTATCTATGGCCTTGGTAACAGCATTATCAATCAATGCTTGAAGTTCCGCACCAGTTACGTTGATCCTGGTGGTATCATGATTTTCCCTTGGGTGACTGTTGATTTCTTCAGACTCTGCCATGTAGCTTGATTGCTACATAAAATGATGACAATAATTTCTTAGAGGTTTATGATAGATTTGTCATCTTATTAATTTATTAACCATGGTATTAAAGAACCATATTGGTTAATTTGTTAAGTATTATTCATTCAAGATTTTTATTATAATAATCCCTTGTTTTAATTAAATTATAATAATAGCACAAAAAGGCCAAGTCACAAGGACAATTTAAATTATAAGCCATGATTTTATAGAATCAAGGCATTAAGGCTTGAATATAGTTCATTACCATTCTTGACAGGGAGTCGTAGACCACCACTGTCTTTTGTCTTATATGACAATAATTATGGCCCGTAGGCATTACATCACAAATGGATGTTTATTATATGATAATCTTATCTGGTGATATTAGTCAAGATCGCATTGATCATACAGACTATTATGCTTGGACGTAGTCCGACATCTTTAGACAGGGGGTCAAAGACCACCACTGTCGTTGTCTTATTGGACAACAAGTTTAGCCCGTAGGCACTTCATCACTAATGGATATTTATAATGTGATCATCTTTATTTGATGATTTAAGCCATGATTTCTAAATCACTAGGCTAGATAAGGGGGTTGGAAATTCCCACTTTAAGGATGACAAGTGTGATTTTATCGCATCACTGTTGCCAGGAGTGTTAACATGTTTTCAGATGTTAACAAGGATCTAAATCTCTTTTAAACAGGTTTTACCATCATAGCTAGGTCCTTAATGACATGCAAGCTAGGTTATACCCTTTAAGATTCTTTTATATAGGCAGATCAATTACAAAAAGGAATGATATTTTTTGATTTATTTCATATATTGTGTTCGTATACAATGATAAAAATAAAATTTAACAAATCACTCCAATAAATTTTAAAAGGAGTACATAATTGCCCTCAACGGGACTTGGATGAAATAACAATGTTCACGAAGGGACTAAAAGATAAATATGTCCTTATAGGGACTATTAGAGAAAAGGAATACAACAAAAGAGTTTCTTCTTCATCTTAGTCCTGAAAGTCTCCTCCTTGGTTTACTGTATGCGGTATGGTTACTGAAGGTTTTGGCGGGTAGTCGAAATCCTCCACGCTAGGGACCTTATCAGAAGTGGAATCCAAGGATTTTATGGTTAGCAAATAATATGGATCACGGATAGGGTCAGGACAGGTATAATCCAAGTTTGGGATTCCAAGACTTGGAGGTAAGAAATATGGATCATTTGGGTCCATAGGTATCATTTTTGGTGTGGGAGCCTCTGGGTCTGCTAGTATGGGCTCCTCTGACGTCGGCTTCTCAATTGAAGTTTCAAAAGTCTCAGGTAAGGAGGTTGGAACATGGTTAATGGTTTCAATTGGTTTGATTTTGGGAATGGGTCCAAAAAGATCCTTCCTCCATACTGGGCGTACGCTTATTCGAGTTGTGGTATGCAGCTTAACATTCTTAAACTTCGGGTTTGAAGAACTTCCACCAATGGCAGCTTTACTCGGTGACATGTTCCTGAAATGCACAATTAACGAAAATAATATATACTTATTAAGGATGAGATTATTCCTAGTTCAAGTCTAGACTCGGAAGTCGAGGAATGTGCAACTGTGTCATTGAGATTAAACACAAAAAGGCTAGTGTTTAATTCACTCAATGTTGGCTCTGATACCAACCTATCACACCCCGATATTTCCACGTATTACCGGTGGGCCCGGTGGGGAGTATCGTGACGTAGTTGATATCATCATAGTCAAACAACACAATTTAAATGCACAGCGGAAGCAAAAGATGAATCACATTACAAACCGAATAAAAAGTAATATCAAAGTATTACAAACGGACTGTAAAGGATCCACAGGAGGATCAAAAGTTAAAAAGGATCATTGTTCAACAGATTTTAACATCTAAGCCTGCAAGACTTGTTTAATGATGCCAGGAGTAGCCAGCCTATTCCATCTAGTACCTGCACTTAACCTTTTTGGAAAATACGTCAGTTTACACTGGTAAATACAATTAACCGACTCATTTTGAAAAGAGTTTAAGAAAATTGATTTGAATGCACTAGGCACAAAATATCTTTTATAATTTGGGACAATTATTTAAAAATAATCTTGTATACAGTTTTACTTATTTGTCGTCCGTCAGGGCCGGTTAGAAGAGCCGGACAAGATTAACTGACACGCCACAGGTATAATGCCCACAAGGTTAATTCCTTAAAGTGGGTTACCAGTTTTTACATATGCAACTGTCAGGTGTATGCCTACACCCCGTGCTTAGGTCGTGGCCATTTCAATGAATGATGCCAAGGATATCCGGGACATGGTCATTAACCCCCCAAGGGCCATATACCAAATAAAACAGATTAAAACGGGTTATGTAAATATATTAATCGCAATCTGATTTAAACAACTACATACCCGACCAAGCGGTATTATTATAATATCGTATCCCAAGCCCGTATAGGGAAAATAAGTTAAAAGTATTTACCTGAGCAAGTATATATCACAAACAGCGAGTGTAAGTAGCTTTTACCGGGCTCCTAATCTGGAACAAAGGTTTTTAATAACCTATTAGATTCCTAACGGGTCTTAATTAAGCCTAGACTTAGACCGGTTACTTTTAAAGGAAGATACGGTTCAAAACGCATGATTAAGCGAAGACCGGATTAGAATGTGGTTTAGACCCGACAAGTTTATATACTTGTTTAATATGGGTAAACTAAACACATTCTGGATTTTGAGATAAAAATGATAAGGTTTGACCCGTTTCGGCTAATTTATGCAAACTAGTTACATAAACCGCACCGAACGCGAAACGTTCGTAACGGGTAACCAAATGATTCATGAACAGGTTTCCAGAGTTAATATGCCTTAAATATATTGTGATATCAGTAAGATACCTTTCAACATGCCCAAAACGAATTTAAACTCAAATTTTGTCCCGTAGGGGTATTTTGGTCATTTTAAAGTTTATAAAGGAGTTTAAATATAAATATGAGTTTCAGATCTGATATATTCAGTAAAAATACTTATTTTTATAAGTCATAACAGTAGGGTATGGCATATATGTGAAATTTACCTTTTATAACTAAACTATGCACCGTAGGGGCATTTTGGTAATTTCACATAAGCTTTAAGGGTCAAAATTTGAAATCTGAGTTTAAAACTTTTGCTTACTGTTAAAATATAAAAATTTTCTTAAAACATCAGTAGGTATTAAGTCTTATATGAGAAAAATGGTTTTAATACATACTATGCGTTTTAAACGCGTAAAAGACGGTTTTAAGCGATTTCCGGGTTTTTAAAGAAAAGCTGATATTTTTATCATTCCAGAAGACTCAAAATATTTTATTTGTTATATAAAATCAGTAGCAAAAGGTTTGGTATCAAAATATTATATAAAACTCATTTTATAGGCCAAAAGGGCAAAACCGACAATTTCCGAATCAAAGCTATAACCCTATGTTATGCTCAGCCTAAAAATAAATAAAAATCTTCAAAAATCCCAAAATATTATTTTACATCAGTAGGTAAAAAGTTTGGTATCAAAAATTGGGTTTAGATAGGCTTCATGCTAATTACGCCGTTTAATTAATAAAAAGCTTTCTAATTACGCTATTGAGCATAACTCTTAATCTAGACCTCTAACTGATGTGAAAATTTAGGGACATGTTTATAAATCAGTAATAAAGATTATTGTCCTCTCACCTTTTCAAAATTCTTGTTTTAAGGTCAAAAGGGCATATCGGTCAACATTTAGGCATATAACGGAAACATGCATATGAATCGGATAACTAATAAACCAAGTTGTATAATCACAGAGGGTTATACTAACATGTAAGCTGGTCCTAATAAAGCTCTAAGGCATTTCTAAAATATGCTTTAATGGGTCAGAACTGAAAGTCAAAGTAAAAGTCCACTTATGCGACTTTCGGTTCCGAACCGAGCTTATACTGAAAATTGTCGGGTTGAACATGTTGAGACATGTTCTTACATTAATTACCAAGTTATATGAGTGATAAAATAGGTTGTATGGCTTCTACATTGTTAATTATGCATTTATTTGAAAATTAGCTTTCTGTTGACTTTTTATGAACAAGTTTGACCCGACAATTTACCTAGTTAGAATGGGAATCAGAGGGTGCCCTTTTAAGGGTTTATTACCCACATAATTACCAACTCAAAGCTACTTTCAATTCGAGAATTGACAGGACCATTAGTGATTAATCACTAAGTCAAACCTTAATTACGACGGGTTTGACTTTAGGCCATTAAACTAATAAAACTGAATTAAGAGAGGTTAAGGACACTTACTGAAGTCCTATGCACGACTAAGGATCCTTGGGAAGTGGTCTTGACCTCCAGGAATCTCCAGAACAAGTGTTTGGAAGTTTTCAAGTGAAGTGCTCAAATGTTGCAACAATGAGCTCAATATATAGCCAAGGAAGGATCATGGAGATTGCTACAGGTGTTATGGCAACTCTAGGGATGAAAACGAGTGTCTAGGGACGTGTTTCAAGCAGCTGGAGGGTGGCAAACTCGCGGAACTTAGCAAACATGCAAGCTGCCACATCCAAACAACATTTTCTGAGCTGGCAATACGTCACGTCGCGCGACGAAGGAGTGTCTCAGGTGGTGGCGCAGCGCCAGGGGGTAGGGGACCAGCCAAACAAGTTTCAAAAATGACATTTTCACCCCCTAGACCTTCTAAAGCGTAATTTCTTCCATTTTAAGCACTTTTAACCCATGAAATTTATATTTTTATGATCCATGAGATATAACCAAACATCATTAGGTCCGGTTTCGTTAAACGATAACCGAAAACACAAGTTTTGCCTCGTTGACGCTTTTAACCCCTTACTTACGAATTTTCGCGTATCTTTCTCATACGATATCGAAACCTTGTGAAATTTTTATCACTTATTCTAGTGAGCATAACTAATCGTTATAAAGGTTCGGGTTCGCTAAAAGGTCACTCAGAGGTATAAATTAAACATGTTAACACTTTTAACCCTTTGTGGTTTGTAAACTTTCACTTTCTTCCACAAATGGCTTCATACGCTTCATAATTCATTCGTTTAAGGTTATATACATCATGTAGGGTTTTTGAAAGGCATAATTATCAAATGTTGACACTTTGTATCCTTATATATGTTAGTGCAAACGTCTGTAGCTTCCGTCAGCATGTAGTCATGTTTTGTATATTTGTGTCTTTGTAAACAATTATGTAATGTATGTGTGTAGCTAGAATGACAACTCAGGAAACGGGGCATAACGGTAAAGTGTTGAATTTTGTTGACTGATGTCATCCGATCGGATTGCCATCCGATCGGATTGTCATCCGATCGGACAACACTCACCTATTCCTGAGTTGCCTATAAATACCTAGTCCGGGTTTCACTTTAAGAACTTTTGACTCGAGCTAGAACCTGACCAGTGTCTGTCTTCTACCGGAACTTTGTACTTTCAGAACAACTAATAGAAAGAATAGACTGTGTTTAAACGTTGAATTCTGTGTTGATCATCTGAGATTTGTCATAATGGATTCCGCACATTAGACAAAGTCGATTCATCTTGTTCCTTACGATCAGATCCTGTGCAAAGGGACCAACAAGTGGTATCAGAGCATCCAGGGAGCTGAATCGAGATCAACGACACCGAATTCACCGGAATTTCGAGATCAACGACACCGAATTTACCGAAATTCGAGATTATTCTGCCGATCAGAGTCAAATTTCACCGGAGATTTGACATACTTCTTCTCTTTCTACTCATTTCTTGCATTATTTCTCAGTTTGTCACCTAAAAATCAGAAAACTTAAAATTGAACGTGAATCCACGGTTAAAAATTGATAAAATCGATATTATTTGATTCGCAATCAGTCAAAGTATAATCCTACTAAGTTTCATAATCAAATTCAATCTAAAACGAGATCAAATTCATCAAAAACCATGTTTAGCTGTTCATGTGTGCTGATGTCATCCACTCGCTCGGACAGCTGTCCGAACGGATTGGATTAGTTAGTATCTGCTAGTTGCTTGCTGACATCATCAGTTACTCGCTCGGATTACTATCCGAGTGGTGTGATTTAGGTTGTTCAAGAACATTTACTTACGTCATCATCTCACCCGATCGGATAGCAATCCGATCGGATAAGATTTGAAAGTTCTTAATCTCATTTACACTTCTAACCTGTCATCCGGTCGGATCATCATCCGAGCGGTGAAAGGTTAAAAGATCAGCTTTTCAAAAGTCAAACGAGTCACTCGAACGAACGACCATCCGAGCGGATCACCATCCGGTCGGATAGCCTGTGTCATTCATTCGGATAGCAACTCGATCGGATCACCATCCGATCCAAGTGCTTTATTTCAAAATTTTTGAAATTTAAAAATCATCTAAGTGTTTGATAATTGTTTCAGGTACTTAAAAATGGAAGAATTCATGAATCCTTTCAGTGACAAGTTTGCTTTCGCAGGCAATTCTGGAGATGACACTTCTAGTAACACTCATGATAACACGCAAAATGCAAAGAAAACTTTGTCGGATGCTTTAGGTGTGGAAAGTGCATACGGAACATATAACAAACCCCCAAAGTTGATGGCGATTGAAGAGTACAGTCGGTGGGCCAAGAAATTTGAAGAATGGTTAAAGGCATTTGCGTATACCAGCTGGAAAAGTCTAAAAAATGGATACAGTGATGGAGGGAAAAATGGTGAAAATTTGACATCATCTGAAGAAATAGAAGTTTTTGTTGCCGAGCAAAAGTGCATCGCGTTGCTGTTTCAGTCTGTTCGAGAAGATATAATATCTTTGATCGAGTATACTAATGCTAAAGATCTGCGGAAAAAGTTAGAAGTAAAATGTTTGGGTAGTGCAGAAATAGTGAAAAACAAAAAGAAACTGCTAAGAAAAGAGTTTGATTTATTTGGTTGTTTAAAAAATGAATCAGTTTGTAAGATGATTGAGAGGTTTGGGCACTTGAAGTTGGAGCTAGCAAGACATGGAATTACCTATTCTCGAGAAGAGTTAATCGACAAATTGTTTGATTCATTGCCAGATGAGATGGATTGGCAATACTATGCGTTAATGCTGAAGAATACGATCAAGTCTGAGGAACTTACAATTGATTTGTTGATTGAAAGACTAGAGAGTCACGAGCTGGAGATAAAGAAAACACACAAAGTCAATCACTCATCATATTAGCAGAATTTGGAGCTGTATTATCCAAAAAGCATGATTCCCAAGAATACGTCTCCCAAGACAGCTTTTTCTGCTGAAAATTCCAACACATCTAGCAAAGAGAACACAAGCAGTGGATTTCACAGTGGCTCTTCATCAACTTCAAACCAATTAGCTGCAAAGAACTTATTTCAATGCAACATCGCTGTGGATTTGAAGAACGCTCAAAACTTCAGCGAGGAGTCTGCAAAACAACAGATGGTTTTCTTAGCTTTTGTGTTAGAGTCGTATGAGAGCCTTGTAGCAGGCAAGATAGGAAACACCAACTTAACAAAGGAAGACTACGATCAAATAGATCCTGAAGAGATGGAATTGATCGACATAAGGTGGTGTATGGCCAGTGCAGTGAGAAGGGCACAGCGTTTTATGGAGATTACAGGAAGAAAGTCTATTGGTGGACCATCTACCAAGTTAGGCTTTGACAAGACAAAAGTGACCTGTTTCAAGTGTAAACAGAAAGGTCATTTTAAAAGAGAGTGCCGAAATGCTTATGCTGATGATTCTGAAAATCCGTTCAAAGAAGATTACTACAAGAGAGCGATTTATCATTAGAATAAATCAGAACCGCCTAGAATGAAACAACTTGAGGATAATAAAGGAAAATCCAGAGCTCTTGCTGTGATTCATGACGATGAAGGTTTTGACTGGAGCGAGTTGTTACCAGAGGAGGATGCGGTTGGATATGCTTTTATGGCAAAGAGTGTTGAACCTGTTCCTTTTAGAGATAACATAAATGAAGAAGAAAAGTATGTCAACAGAAAGATGATAGCTCAAAACAGAATGATCAGAATATCTGATATATACACTGAAGCATAAAGAGCGAAGAGATGGGATCCAGACAAAGAATGTTTTCTTGACCCCATGGGAAACATTGCTATTGACTATAAGACCCTCGATCTTGATACCATAATTCAACAAATTGCTGAAGAAGAAGAAGAAGAGGGTTGGCAAAGAAAATGGTGGGGAAGTGGAGAAGAAAAAGAAGAGAAAGAAAAAGAAAGAGAAGAAAAGTCAAAGAAGATTGATGATGGGATCATTGATACTTCACAGGAGTTGACAGCTGAAAACTTGGGAAAGATGGCTGACCAAGTGCTGGCTGCTAAGGAACCTGAGGTAGACTCTAAATCCGTATCTGAGTCTAAAAGCCAGGTCAGTTCAAATGTGTCAACAAGTGCGTCAGGTAAGAAAGTAAATGGTGACATTGACTGCAAAAAGTTGCATGAAAGAGTGCAAAGTTTGTAGTACAATCACTTATCTCAATGGTAAGAAAGTTGATGATCTGACTGCTAGAGTCCGAAGTGTTGAGGATCAAATCCTTAACCGTGATAAAATGTTGAAAGCTTCGAACGACAGATTAAAAGAATTAACTGACAAAATTGAAACTGATAAAATTGACATAGAAAGAGTTAGGAAAGAAAATGAAAAACTAATTCTTGAAAATCGTAAAATTTCTGAAAGTTTTGAGAAGCTAAAACGCACGGTGAAAGATTCTGATGATAAAAATGGTAAAACATACAAAGAAAATTATCTATTGCAAGGTGTTTTGAGGGTTAAAGAAGAATTAATCAACCAACAACTGGATGAGATTGCTAAGTTGAAACTTCAATTTCAAGAAGTTAAAATTGAAAATGAACGCATCCAGTTGAAGCTGAACAGTTACAGCTCCGCAAGCTTTGTTTTGCAACACATTGTTCCCAAACCCATCGGGAAAAACAAAGCAGGCGAAGATGTTTATGCTGATGGAACTGGGGTGGGGTTTCATCAGGTTCCACCACCAGTTCTAAACAATTATTCAAAGAAACAATCAGGGTTAGTTATTGATGAAGATGAAACAAATGAGATAAAACTTCCAGAGACAATTGATGTTACATTTTCTTCATCATCATCTGATGATAGTGTTCAAACTGAGATTGTTAAAGGCATGGCTGAAAGTGTTTTGGATAGTGATTCAGCTGAGAATGAAGAGTGTTTTCTGGACAATTACATTCCGAAACCAAAATCCAAAAACAACTTAGGTGATGAACCGGGTCTTGTGATGTACAAGATGGATGGATCTGATAAGTTGTATTCGGATTCTGAGTTTCCACTGGAGAATGTTAATGTGAACAAATTGAAAAACGTTTTTAAACTGGTTGAAATTGATTTGTCTGAAGTAGAAGGTTTAAATCAGACAAAGAGGCAAATGAATTTTGAAAAAGATAAAGCTTACTACAAGAAACCTGTTGTTCCACCACATTTTTATAACAACAATCGAAACAGATGGTCGGGTGGTTATCAGGGTAGTAAGAATTATCAAAAGAAAAATGTTCAAAACAAAAGGTTTGCTGAGAAAAAGGTGTTTGTGAACGGTTCAAATTCACTTTCTGATGAAGAATCTGAGATTTTTTCGAAATCAAATGAGGAATTTTTTTTCAAAGAAGACTTCACAACCTCAGTCTTAAGGTACAAGTCGGGTAGTTGACACCCAAACATGCTTCAAATGCAATCAAGTTGGACATATTGCATGAAATTGTACTAACTTGAAGCCTAAGACTGAAATTGTGATGAATTCAAGAAAGAAGGTTGATGTGAAGGGAAAAGCTCCAATGGTTGTTGAGAAAATTTTGAAAAATGAGAAAATAAAAATCAAAACTGAACCTGTTAAAAATGTGGTAACTAAAATTGACAAGTTTTACAAACGGGTTGCATCATCTCAACAAACATGGAAGCCAAAAGTGGTTGAAAAGAAATCAAGTGTTTCAAAACCAAAAATTTCAGTGTCAGAAAAACAATCGTCT
>JARYGA010054412.1:0-87577 GCA_030545235.1 Helianthus tuberosus | reverse complement strand
ACAATCACGTAAAGATCTTAACAATTTTACCAATGGCAATTACTACTCTTCATGATCTTCAAGCTCTAGCTCAAGTGCAAGTGTAAACATATGTGCAACAAAGTATCTCTCATTTCTCATTATTACATTTCTAGTGAATTAAGCTATTTGGTTCCTTATTTTGGAGAGAAAATGGTAGAAGGGAGAGGCACTAGAATCCTCCAGAGAGAGTTCAGGACAGACCTAGGAGGCCTCTCAAGAAAAGGAATGAATTGGCACACTTTTGAATGGAGATTAGGCCTTCTATTTATAGGCAAATTAGGGTACAGAGCACGGGCGTGCCTAAAAGGCACGGTGGTGCCTAGTACTTGGCCCCGAAAGCTAGATGTACTTTTTGTCGCTTCCTGGTACATTCCATTGAGATTCTGTTACAGGCACGGGGGTGCATCGGCATGCACGGCCATGCATGGACATGTGTCCTGACATATTCTACACAGGTGTTAGTCTTGTCGAGTGTAGAAGCTTCCCCAATTTTGTCTTTCTAGAAGCACGACCATGCCTCACTTTTTGCAATACTTTTTGTTTGTTCTCAAAGCTTTGATGACTTTGTCTTTTAGCTATGCATGGTCTTGCCTCCGCATATAGTTGACTGTCGTTGACCAATATTGGGTTAACTTATTGACTTTGTGCTCCTAGGTGTTGAGCACGGTCATACCCATAGCCTGGCACAGCCGTACCAATGTAGCAGTGTGCTAAAATCCTTGGAATGTTCAATTTTTACCTCGTGTTTGCTTGGTTTTCACTCCTTTTCATCCCGAGACCTTTGTTACCTGCATTTATCAAATAAAAATGATTTAGATAGCATTTTCAACAATAAAGTCATTAAAGTACTTAGAAATAGCGGGTAATTATGCACTAAAAATATGTATAATTGATGACACATCAGAATAATATTTTTTTATTGTCTTAAAACCATTTTTCAATATATGCTTTTGAGCTTTGGACCAATTTTCATTATGTATTTTAAATATTGATGAAAATTTGTGGTTTCTTGCATTTGATAAAATGTGCATTATGGTACAAAAGCACTCTACTTATATCTATGAGATAGATATCCTCTAAATTAACGTATTATACATTATCTGTAATGTATGTAATGCAAATTAGATTTCTAGAGCTCATATATATATATATATATATATATATATAGGTACGGGATCAGGAGAAAACGCCCTAAAGTGTGATAACGGTGAGAACGGATCCTGGTTGAACACGTGGCGCGCGATATAATTAGGTCGTAGGGGCTTTTTTGTCATTTTATCTTCCGCTTTTCCAATTCGTTGTCACAATACTACTTCATTTTTGGCGTTTAAGATTTTTTGGCGTTAACCAAATTCAATAACTAGCTAGCGTTTTACTACTCTCATTGTATTAATCTTTTTGTTTCACATAGATAATATTTTGGCGTTTATGGCATTTCCAAATCGTCGGCCATTGGAACCCCAAGAGCCAGAATATCTCTCTGAATGGCTTCATCCATACTAAGTATGGCACGACTTTTTAGGATGATGGCCCATTTTTCTATTATTGTTTATATATTTTTTGGTGTTTGTGGTATCTTGGCATTTTACAAGCATTTTTCAGTTTCAGATACTATTTGTTCAACTTTATCGTTTAAAAAATTAGTTTGGCGTTTTATATCTAATGGTGTTTAGATTAGGAATGATGTTTGCTTTGTATTTTAAGGCGGGAAGTTAAAGGCGTTTTATTCATGATTTGGCGTTTTCGGTAGAGAAGTCAATAGACCCTTTTACCCATAATGAAGCGCGTCCCACATAATAAAATTGAGGTTATTTATGAAAACGCCAGCACGCAATCTAGTCCATGGATTGTTTTGATCTGATGATCCATAACCGTTCTCACATTTTTCACTGTTTTCTCTAAATCCTGACCCTATACATATATATATAGAGTGCGGTTAACATACATTACGTGTTATCGTACTTCACGTACGCGACGCGGTAAACCGTCGGATCAGGCAATAATCACGCATGGGACACAAAATAACGCATGGGATCAGATTTTTGGTGATAATCACGCATGAGAAGTGATAATCACGCATGGAAAGTATAATCACGCACGTTGAGATGGTCAAAAAAAATAATCACGCACGTTATGTATCTGGTCGCGTACGATAATGTACGATAAGGCCTTTTGTACATTATACTTTCTCTCTATATATATATACATACATATATATATATATATACGGTGGGGTTCTAGAGAGAACACTAATGTATTTGCGAACTGAGTGAACAAATCTTGGCCATTGATTTACACATGTGGATGCCTAGGATTTCATCATCAAATCGTAAAATACACTAGTGTATTTCATCATCAAATCCTGGCTATTGATCTACACACATGTATGGCCATGATTAGTTCGCTCAGTTCGCAAACTACACTAGTGTTCACTCTTGAACCTAATCCTATATATATATATATATATATATATATATATATATATATATATATATATATATATATATATATATATATAGGAGACCGCTAAGATGAAAACCACCTCTAGTTGCAAAAACCGTGAGAACCACTTTCCAATCATTAGATCTTGGAAATGGATGGATAAGAGTAAAAGTAATTAAACCATTAAAAATTCATTTTGTCTTATTATTTTTTAATATATTAATGTCAAAAGGGTATTTAAGTAAATTTGCTTTTTATGTGTCACACCCTGACTTTTGCGGAAGTGTATGATGTGTGACTTGCTTAATATCATTGCATTCAATTATAACAAACAACTATATGATTAAAAACAAGATGTTCATCCATTAATACGATTCAAAATAATACAAACCAAATTCTTTAGTACCAAGTAACACACAATTTGTGACATCTAAATATATATTCTCCTAAATATATACTTAGTCATTTTTATTTATCAAAAATCAACCTCCAACATTTATAATTTTTGTAACAAAAATTATGGCAAATTTTTATATGAAAACCATGATGAAAATTTACTTGTAAATACTTGTTTAAAAATATTTTTCTAAGTGTTTAATTTCTACAAAAATTTTGCCATAGTTTCCCCTTAAAAATGGAGGTTTCCATGCCCAAAGGCATATCATTTTCTTTTTAAAATTCATCACCAATCATCAACACTTTCAACAAGACTTACCATGTGCTTCAAATATTCAATTTACACTATGACATGAACTTGAAATTTTGTAAAAATTTGTAGTAACTTAACATGTTGTAAGTAAGTTTAGTTACCCCTAAAAACATGGTTATTTGTTTATAAATCTCATTCTTGTAAATTTTAGTCTTTTACAACTTACATGATGATTTTCTAAAAATAATTTTTTCTTGTATTTTACTTGTTACCAACACTCTTCTAACTTTGATTTAGCACTTAAAACATGATTAACCTTTTTAAAAACCATGATCATGTTAATCTTGTAATAAATTTTGTTCTCTTGAAAATATTATCTTTGAAATCATTCAATTTCAAGACTTATAACATGTATCAATAATCATCATACACTAAACAAGCATACATTCAAGTTCATGTTTAACATAAAGGATGATCATTATGATTTTCTCAAGATCCATCCTTATACTTGCTAGATCATGTGTTTAATCATCATCTAGCAAGGTTCTTATGATGATCAACATCATAAACACAAGAAATCAACAATCAAGTTTCACACATACACTAAATGAACTTAGATTTTCATGTTATTAAGCTTTATGTTAGTGATCATCTTCGTGTTTCTTTTAGTTTCATAAGATTAACATAATACATAACCTTTTAACCACTTAAATTAGAAGTAAAATCAAGTTGTGAGGAGCTTACTACTAGCTCTATAGCTAGGGTAGAAACAAAGATGAAAATGATGATGTAGGAGGTGGATAAAAGCTCTTGGTGAAGGTCCTTCAAACTCCAAGGCTTCCAAGCTTCTTAACTATGCTCCTTGCACCTCTAGATCACCTTAGATTGTTTGAAAGTTGATTGAAAATGGAGGTTGTGTGGTGGTGTGTGGTGGTCATAGGTAATGGAGGAAGGAGAGGAGAGTATGCAAGTTTTGAAGGTGATGAAGATTATGTGTTAGGAACTTGTGGTTTATACTTAAAATCTTCCAACAAAAAATGGTCTAATGGTTATTATGTTCATAAAGTGCCTAACATATCTTAATAAACAAATGAAAGAAAATAAAGGTGGTGGCCCACCTTGTGACCGTCAACACTGGGGGGGGGGGGGGGGGGGTCATGGTTAAGTTTCAATGTTAGTTAGGAAGTTAGGTTAGAATGTAATGGGATTTAGTTAGTGTTATATGTGTTATGTGTTTATAGGATGTGTTATGATGTTTGGTGACCATAACTAGCTTCATAACGCTAAAACAATGCTTCTAGTGAAAATTTAGCGTTTCGGGTAGTGTCCGGTTGTTCGGTTGGTTACCGGTTCGTTAAGGTGCTAAATTACGTAGTTTATTGTGCTTTAGGTTCCCTTTTGTGACAGTTTTGATTCTAGACACCTAGGAAGGTATTCTGGACCATTAAACCAAAATTATGCATTATATTGTGTTGTTAAAAAGCTGATTTTTGCTGAAATATGCAGAATTCTGTAGTTTTTGAGAGTTTTAGGCACTTTCCGGCACTTAAACTATCACTAGGGAGGCAGTTTTATAATCCCTACTTTTCTACACACTATACTAGTGTAACTCTTGGTTTCAGCTCATACTGTGTCTTAATATCATGTATGTCTGAGTACTGAACTCCCGTCAGTACTTCTAGTTTGTCTGGTAACTGTGCTAGCTTTGTTCTGTGCACTAATTATGTCACACTGTGTTGCATGCAATAATTATAAGAAATAATGCAGCATGTAATGCACTTGTATGTATATTGTCACACCCCCAAAATCCACACGCGGAGTATCACCGCTTGGAGGCGTGACATGACCAGGATCAAGCCACCAATCATATTGAACATAACAAGTAATAAGTAAAACTCGACCACACAATATGAAAGGTGTTTCAAACCAAAAACGTAGTTAAGTGTTTAGCGGAAGCATAATTGTAAAACCCAATGTAAGTATTAAGTACGAAATAAAGAAATGTTTTTAGCATGGCACACACTGCCATGTCCCACAACGACCACGCCTCCCTGTGCAAGCTCCATGAGTACCTAACGACTTGCAAGGCATGTAACAACGAGTCAACAACAAAGTTGAGCGAGTTCACAGTTGGTTGTTTAGTTGTAGCATTCGTTTCGTAAATCATATGTTCTTTTTGTAAACCATGTATCGTATTAATTCGTATCGCCGTCTCCCAGACATGTTTGCGAATATTAGTGGGGGCTTCCCTTGTGTTACTAGACCGTGCGTATCGACTACTACGAAAATATAAGTGGTGCCCTAAGTCAATGTCTATCAGCATTGACCCTTTGCCCATAGTCCATTAGTACACTCCCGTCCGACTGGCACGGTGTGAGGTTTATTAAACCTAATAGCGCTATTAACTAATGACCCGCTCGCCATAGGCCTCAGCGATTAAGTCGATATAAATGAGGGACTTCAATGATAGAGGTTTGGTCCAGTGTGTAATCTTGGCATCCTACCCACGGAGGATGGTTGTAGTTACCGTTTAAATCATTAACCCATTCCAAACCCTTGGGAATCCCATGCCTTCGAAAGAGTGTGAACTCACCTCGGTTGCTCGTTTTGACTCTCAAAAATAGCTAACAGTCAAGGTCGGTCAATCACGTCCTATTATAATTACCAGTTAGTCATTTAGTGGTTTTCAAATAGAGCACAAAGTTCCTACACGTATCTATCACATAACATGCATCACTTTAACGGTTTATGCCCATATAAGCTTCCCATCTCTTCCCGTTCATAAGCAAACATACGACATTGCACATAACACTTTTATTGACATATAACATGTTAGATTATTCCCAGATAACCTACCCGACATTTAGATATGTAAATAACTACTTTTGTCGTTTCAGCTTTATTCTTCAAAATTGGGCTGTTTTCGGGGTTTTTAATAAAATGGTTAACTTGTTCCAAAAATTCTCAACTTTTTACAGAAGATCTTAAACGATCCAAATATTATTGTGTAAAAATATTGGGATCCAATTCATCACCAATATTTTATGAAAATTCATTTTCCGGACTGAACTCAGATTTATCTTTTTCTGACTGCAGTCCACGGAAAAGTTTATTTAAAATTCTTCGTAAGTTCGATTTACGAAATTCTAGTGGGGTAATTACAAATACATCAGTTGTCATCTACTGTACAAATTTCATGAGCGGATTCATCATAGATTTCCAGTTATGACCAAAAACATATCACCCATTTACTGCAGCAAAAACTCAGCTTCAGCTGCTGTTTTTAAAAGGGTCTTAAAAAATAATAAACAAAGTCCAAAAATTATGATTCCAGTGCCATTAGAACCGTATTTCATAATACATAATTCTAGACTTCAGAAAATACATTTTTCACTTTATTAGGGTTTGGTTACAGCCAACTGAAGTTGGTTGTAATTACTAAACAGCTTTCTGTTTTTCAGCTTTTACATTCTAATGCGAGTTATTTTGGTTCCGTTAACATGTTCAGCGAATAACAACATTTCTAGTAATCAATATTAACAAGTAATCAGCAAGAAATCAACAACATCTCAAGACAACTTCATACTAACATAAATACATGATGTTTCATCTTCTTGTTTAAACCCTTTTTAGTGTTCTTGTAGATTTAACATATTACATCTTTTAATCATGAAACAAGATGAACAAAGGTGACATAAGGAACTTACTACTAGCTCAAAGCTAGGGATGATTCTTAGAGAAGAAGATGGAGAAGATGATGGTGAAAAGCAAGTGAAAGAAGCTCCTTAGAAAGCCCTTCAACTTGCAACCTCCATGGATCAACTTTGTAGCTTTGAATGGACTTGAATCTTGGAAGGAGATGGTGGTTATGTGGTGGTGATGGGTTCGGTTTTGGGGTGAACCGAAAGTGAGAGAGAGGAGGGTGATGAGAGAAGTGAGAGAGTGATCTTTGGAATGATTTTTGCAAGAGATGTTTGCCATACTTGTACTCCTTCTTATAATATCTTATGCAACACCACAAGCTAGCTATCTAAAATAATAATGAGATGTAATCTAGGGACAAGATTGTGGCATGGTATAAAAATATGGTGGGTCCCCTTGGGGTGACCGAAATTTCGGTTGGGGGGGGGGGCTTTATGGAACATTTTGCAACTAATAGGTAAACATTAGCTAGTTCCCAAGTATTGTTTACATATGTTAGTTAGTAGGCATTTTAGCGGGTGTTATGGTGTACGGGGATCATGACTAGCCAAAAAATAAATAATGTGTTTGACAAATATTTGGTGTCCCAGGTAATGTCCGGTTGTTCGGTCGGATACTGTTCCGTTAAGTTGTTATATTGTTCTGTAAGGCGTCTTATACATATATTTTTGTAACACAATTAATTCCTAACACATAGGAAAATATTCAGGACCATTTAGTCAAGTTTTATGCATACTACTAGTATGCTAACACGCACATGTAAGTATAACACAGTAATCAGAGAGCAGTTAAATAATTTTGCACAATCATCAAGCACTTTAATTATCATTAATAAATCGTACGGATACATGTAATTTTGAGGGTTGTCACATTCTCCCCCTGTTAAGAAAATTTCGTCCCGAAATTTAGTGCGTGGTTACTGAGGGAGCTAGTTAAGTTGCGGTGTTTACTGGTTTTCCTGGGGTGTCAGATCATCCCCCCGTTGATTTGGAATTTCGTCCCGAAATTCTACATTAGCTTCAGTCTCAGTAGTGGTTGCACTTTTCTTAAACAGCTGGGGGTACTTGAGTTTTCATTTGGTCTTCTCGTTCCCAGGTATACTCTAGGCCACGACGGGAATTCCAACGAATTCGGACAAGTGGTATCCTGGTATGTTTGAGAATCTTAACATCTCGATCAGTAATCTCTACTGGTTCCTCGACGAATCGCAGCTGGTCGTCGATAGTGAGCTCATTTAAGGGAACTATGAGGGTCTCATCTGACAGACACTTCTTTAGATTTGACACGTGAAAAACGTTGTGAACTCCACTGAGTTCTTCAGGTAGGTTCAACCTGTAGGCGACTTTGCCAATTTTCTCAATGATTTCGAATGGTCCGACATAATGCGGATTGAGCTTGCCTCGTTTTCCAAATCGAACTACACCTTTCCAAGGTGAGACTTTGAGTAGCACTCGATCCCCAACCTGGAACTCGAGTGGTTTTCTTTTCTTATCAGCATAGCTTTTCTGACGGTCACGAGCTGCCGCCATTCGTTGCCGTATCTGGGCAATCTTCTTAGTGGTATCTACCACAAGTTCTGGGCCAGTAATTTGGCTGTCACCAACTTCTGCCCAACAGAGAGGTGATCGGCATTTGCGTCCGTACAATGCCTCGAATGGAGCGGCCTGGATGCTGGTGTGGTAACTGTTGTTATACGAAAACTCCACTAACGGGAGATGTTTTTCCCAGCCGTTGCCGAAATCGATTACACATGCACGAAGCATGTCTTCTAGAGTTTGGATGGTGCGTTCAGACTGCCCATCTGTTTGCGGATGGTAAGCTGTGCTCATATCTAAACGTGAGCCAAAAGTCTTGTGCATGGCTTGCCACAGTTCAGAAGTAAAACGCGCGTCACGATTAGAAATGATAGAGGTTGGCACTCCGTGCCTTGATACTACTTCCTTTAGATAGATGTCCGCTAGGGTAGAAAACTTATCCGTTTCCTTGATAGCTAGAAAATGTGCAGACTTGGTCAGTCGATCCACGATCACCCAAATGGTATCATTACCGCGTTGAGATCTAGGTAGGCCAGTAACGAAATCCATGGAAATTTGCTCCCATTTCCATTTCGGGATCTCTGGTTGTTGAAGTAGGCCTGATGGTTTCTAATATTCGGTCTTGACTCTCGCACAAGTAAAGCATTTGCTAACGTAGGTTGCTATGCTGGCTTTCATACCAGGCCACCAATATGTAGTCTTGAGATCATGGTACATCTTATCTGAACCAGGATGTACTGAATAACGAGACTTATGTGCTTCATCCATCACAAGCTCGCGTAAGTCTCCACAAAGTGAAACCCAGATGCGTCCGTTAACATAGTAGGCACTGTTTTCCCTTTGTTCTAGCCGCTGCCTCGATCCTCGTAAGGACTCAGCCCTGATGTTCTATGCTTTCAATGCTTCAACCTGAGCATCACGAATTTGAGTAGGAAGGTTAGATTGGATGGTAAGTTGTAACGCACGTACACGCTTAGGTATAGTATCTTTCGACTGAGGGCGTCGGCCACAACATTGGCCTTGCCCGGATGGTACTTGATCGCGCATTCGTAATCGTTCAAGAGCTCGACCCATCGACGTTGTCGCATGTTTAACTCCTTTTGCTTGAAGATATGCTCGAGACTCATGTGATCGGTGTAAATGGTGCACTTGGTACCGTACAGGTAATGTCTCCATATATTAAGCGCGGAAACAACTGCTCCCAGTTCTAAGTCTTGCGTAGTGTAGTTCCTTTCGTGAACTTTAAGTTGGTGTGATGCGTAGGCAATGACCTTGTCACGTTGCATCAACAAGCAACCAAGCCCTTGGATGGAAGCGTCACAATAAACCACAAAATCATCTGTGCCTTCGGGCAATGAGAGGATAGGCGCGCTACAAGGTCTGTCTTTTAAGTGCTGAAACGCAGATTCCTGTGCATCATCCCAATGATAGGTGACACCTTTCTGGGTCAATGAAGTGAGAGGTTGCGCAATCTTAGAGAAGTCCTTGATAAACCTTCTGTAATATCCTGCCAAACCCAAGAATTGGCGGATTTCTGTTGTTGTACGGGGTGCAGGCCAGTTCTTAATCGAGTCTACCTTAGATGGATCAACATGAATCCCATCCTTGTTTACCACGTGACCTAGAAAATGGACTTCACGAAGCCAGAAGTCGCATTTTGAAAACTTGGCGTACAGCTGTTCTGCCCAAAGGAGTTCCAAAATGGGTCGTAAATGCTGCTCGTGTTCCTCCTGACTCTTAGAGTAGATCAAAATGTCATCGATGAATACAATTACAAACTTATCTAAATAAGGCTTGCACACTCTGTTCATAAGATCCATGAAGACTGCAGGCGCGTTCGTCAACCCGAAAGGCATGACCAAAAACTCGTAATGGCCGTAGCGAGTTCTGAATGCTGTTTTGGAGACATCCTCGTCTCGGACTCTCAGTTGATGGTAACCCGATCTCAAATCAATCTTAGAGTAATAATTCGACCCTTGCAACTGGTCGAACAAGTCATCAATGCGTGGAAGAGGATAATGATTCTTCACGGTCACCTTGTTGAGTTCACGGTAGTCGATGCACATTCTGAAGGTACCGTCTTTCTTCTTCACGAATAGTACTGGAGCTCCCCAGGGTGAAGAGCTAGGACGAATAAAACCTTTTTCCAAAAGTTCTTGTAATTGCTTGGACAGTTCTTCCAGTTTGGTTAGGGCTAAGCGATAAGGTGCTCGAGCTATGGGCGCTGCTCCAGGAGCTAGCTCGATTTGGAATTCAACCTGACGATGAGGCGGAAGACCAGGTAAGTCCTCAAGGAATACCTCAAGAAAGTCACGTACAATAGGAATGTCTTCGATCCTCTTCTCTTTCGTTGATATGTCAGTAACGAGTGCTAGAATGGCAGTGTGGCCCTTTCGCAAACACTTATGGGCCTTAAGGAAAGAGATGATACCTTCGACAGCACCACTCTTGTCGCCATGAATCACGAGAGGTTCTTCACCAGAACGAGGAATACGGACGATTTTCTCCTTGCAAACAATTTCCGCTTGATGATGAGATAGCTAAACCATACCAATAACGATGTCGAAACCATCACAACGTGGGGGTCATTCCAAACATCACCCTAACCAATCACGATTGCTCGACCTCTGGCACCATTGTCGTCATTATTACCCCCGTTTTTGCCTCCATTATTGTTCCTGTTTCCTTGGTTGTGGCGTTAGCAGCTGTCGGCCCTAACATTTGAATATGTGCTTTCCACCAGGTTAACGCAGCACCTTTGAGTGTTCCAGTAGCAAACTTTACCCTACGAGCCTCAGGGCATTCACACATCTCGAAGACAGATTCGAGCTTCTCGAACCAGTGGAGGAGGCCTACAGCTCCTTCAGTACCGCTGAAGGTACTAGGTCGGCAATCCATGAAGATTTTGAACGTGCATACAGGTGGCTGAGCGTTCTGACCTTGTTGCGCGAGGAAGAAAAGACAGGGTTAAGCGCGAGAGTTGGGTCATAAGAGTAGGATCTAACATCCTAGGATAGGTTCGGAATAGCAGGTTATACCTCCCGCCTGAGTGGCTGCAAGTGCTGCCGTAACTTGTTCGTTGATAAGAGCCGTCAGCTGGGCTTGAGTTAGGTTCGCACGTCCACTCATGATCTTCACATCGAAGGAAACACAAGTAGGAAAGGTGTCGTAAATGTGTGTGGAGTGACAGAAGAGAGTAAGCACACAAGGTTCAATTAGCAGTTATTACATTAACTAACGCATACTATGATCAAATGTGCTACTAGCAGGTAGGCAATACAAACATAAACCATATTACCTATATTATTGAGTCTTGCACGTGGAGCGAAGCGTCGTTGTGGATCGTTGAGCACTGTACAGGTTATAGTCTGGTTTCATCAAAAAACTTTTCCCCTTTTTTAAAACCAAGTTCACTATAACCAATGGTTCTGATACTAATCTGTCACACCCCCAAAATCCACAAGCGGAGTATTACCGCTTGGAGGCGTGACATGACCATGATCAAGCCACCAATCATATTGAACATAACAAGTAATAAGTAAAATTCAACCACACAATATGAAAGGTGTTTCAAACCAAAAACGTAGTTAAGTGTTTAGCGGAAGCATAATTGTAAAACCCAATGTAAGTATTAAGTACGAAATAAAGAAATGTTTTTAGCATGGCACACACTGCCATGTCCCACAACGACCACGCCTCCCTGTGCAAGCTCCATGAGTACCTAACGACCTGCAAGGCATGTAACAACGAGTCAACAACAAAGCTGAGCGAGTTCACAGTTGGTTGTTTAGTTGTAGCATTCGATTCGTAAATCATATGTTCTTTTTGTAAACCATGTATCGTATTAATTCGTATCGCGGTCTCCCAGACATGTTTGCGAAGATTAGTGGGGGCTTCCCTTGTGTTACTAGACCGTGCGTATCGACTACTATGAAAATATAAGTGGTGCCCTAAGTCAATGTCTATCAGCATTGACCCTTTGCCCATAGTCCATTAGTACACGCCCGTCCGACTGGCACGATGTGAGGTTTGTTAAACCTAATAGCGCTATTAACTAATGACCCGCTCGCCATAGGCCTCGAAAATTAAGTCGATATAAATGAGGGACTTCAATGATAGAGGCTTGGTCCAGTGTGTAATCTTGGCATCCTACCCACGGAGGATGGTTGTAGTTACCGTTTAAATCATTAACCCATTCCCAACCCTTGGGAATCCCATGCCTTGGAAAGACTGTGAGCTCACCTCGGTTGCTCGGTTTGACTCTCAAAAATAGCTAACAGTCAAGGTCGGTCAATCACGTCCTATTATAATTACCAGTTAGTCATTTAGTGGTTTTCAAATAGAGCACAAAGTTCCTACACGTATCTATCACATAACATGCAACACTTTAACGGTTTATGCCCATATAAGCTTCCCATCTATTCCCGTTCATAAGCAAACATATGACATTGCACATAAAACTTTTATTGACATATAACATGTTAGATTATTCCCAGATAACCTACCAGACATTTAGATATGCAAATCACTACTTTTGTCGTTTCAGCTTTATTCTTCAAAACTGGGATGTTTTCGGGGTTTTTAATAAAATGGTTAACTTGTTCCAAAAATTCCCAACTTTTTACAGAAGGTCTTAAACGATCTAAATATTATTGTTTAAAAATCTCGGGATCCAATTCACCACCAATATTTTATGAAAATTCATTTTCCAGACTGAACTCAGATTTATCTTTTTCTGACTGCAGTCCACGGAATAATTTATTTAAAATTCTTCGTAAGTTCGATTTACAAAATTCCAGTGGGGTAATTACAAATACATCAGTTGTCATCTACTGTACAAATTTCATGAGCGGATTCATCATAGATTTCCAGTTATGACCAAAAACATATCACCCATTTACTGCAGCAAAAACTCAACTTCAGCTGCTGGTTTTTAAAAGGGTCTTTAAAAATAGTAAACGAAGTCCAAAAATTATGATTCTAGTGCCATTAGAACCGTATTTCATAATACATAATTCTAGACTTCAGAAAATACATTTTTCACTTTATTAGGGTTCGGTTACAGCCAACTGAAGTTGGCTGTAATCACTAAACAGCTTTCTGTTTTTCAGCTTTTACATTCTAATGCGAGTTATTTTGGTTCCGTTAACATGTTCAGCGAATAACAACATTTCTAGTAATCAATATTAACAAGTAGTCAGCAAGAAATCAACAACATCTCAAGACAACTTCATACTAACATAAATACATCATGATTCATCTTCTTGTTTAAACCCTTTTTAGTGTTCTTGTAGATTTAACATATTACATATTTTAATCATGAAACAAGATGAACAAAGGTGACATAAGGAACTTAGTACTAGCTCAAAGCTAGGGATGATTCTTAGAGAAAAAGATGGAGAAGATGATGGTGAAAAGCAAGTGAAAGAAGCTCCTTAGAAAGCCCTTCAACTTGCAACCTCCATGGATCAACTTTGTAGCTTTGAATGGACTTGAATCTTGGAAGGAGATGGTGGTTATGTGGTGGTGATGGGTTCGGTTTTGGGGTGAACCGAAAGTGAGAGAGAGGAGGGTGATGAGAGAGGTGAGAGAGTAATCTTTGGAATGATTTTTGCAAGAGATGTTTGCCATACTTGTACTCCTTCTTATAATATCTTGTGCAACACCACAAGCTAACTATCTAAAATAATAATGAGATGTAATCTAGGGACAAGATTGTGGCATGGTATAAAAATATGGTGGGTCCCCTTGGGGTGACCGAAATTTCGGTTGGGAGGGGGGGTTTATGTAACATTTTGCAACTAATAGGTAAGCATTAGCTAGTTCCCAAGTATTGTTTACATATGTTAGTTAGTAGGCATTTTAGCGGGTGTTATGGTGTACGGGGATCATGACTAGCCAAAAAATAAATAAATAATGTGTTTGACAAATATTTGGTGTCCCGGGTAATGTCCGGTTGTTCGGTCGGATACTGTTCCATTAAGTTGTTAAATTGTTCCGTAAGGCGTCTTATACATATATTTTTGTAACACAATTAATTCCTAACACATAGGAAAATATTCAGGGCCATTTAGTCAAGTTTTATGCATACTACTAGTATGCTAACACGCACATGTAAGTATAACACAGTAATCAGAGAGCAGTTAAATAATTTTGCACAATCATCAAGCACTTTAATTATCATTAATAAATCGTACGGATACATGTAATTTTGAGGGTTGTCACATATATGACAGCAATCAGTAAATCATTAATGTCATTAATCCAAATCAGGCATAGTCATTAAGATACAAATTACTGTTTAACGTTGTATGGATACACTGAAAATTGACAGTTGTCACATTCTCCCCCCGTTAAGAAAATTTTGTCCCGAAATTTAAGTTGTTTTGTCGGTTGCAGGGGAGTTTGGAAACATATGTGGGTATTTTGACTTCATTTGGTCTTCACGTTCCCAAGTAAACTCTGGGTTATGACGCGAGTTCCAACGAACCTTGACGACCTTGATACGACTTCTTCGCATCTTGTGGACTTTCCAGTCTGTAACCTCAACAGGTTCTTCGGTAAATTGGAGATTGTCATTGACGTGGATCTCGTCTGCGGGAATAATAACTATCTCTTGAGTCGGACTCTTCTTGAGATTTGACACGTGAAACGTGTCATGGACACTGCTGAGTTCTTCTGGAAGTTTCAACTTGTAGGCGACAGTTCCAATCCTTTCCAGGATTTCGAAGGGTCCAATGTACCGTGGGTTTAACTTTCCATGCTTACCAAAGCGTACCACGCCTTTCCAAGGAGAGACTTTCAATAACACCATATTACCGACCTCGAGTTCCAACGGTTTCCTTCGTTTGTCAGCATAGCTCTTTTGTCGGTCACGGGCTGATTTAATCCGGTCGCGTATCTACGCAATCTTGTCGGTAATCTCCTAAACTAACTCAGGACCAATAACCTGCGTATCTCCGGTCTCCGCCCAACACAGGGGGCATCGACATTTACGTCCATAGAGGTCTTCAAACAAGGCGGCCTGTATGCTGGTGTGATAACTATTATTGTAAGAAAACTCCACCAAGGGCAGGTGAGTATCCCAACTTCCACCAAAGTCCATCACACAAGCACGCAACATATCCTCCAAAGTCTGAATCGTCCGTTCATTTTAGCCGTCCGTTTGTGGGTGAAAGGTTGTGCTGAAATTCAACTGCGATCCAAATGCTTGCTGAAACGATTGCCATATTCTTGACACAAAGCGACCATCCCGGTCGGATATGATGGAAACAGGCACTCCATGTCGTGCCACAATTTCTCTGAGGTAAATCTCTGCTAACTTTCTTGTGTTGTCTTTTTCGCTGATCGGTAAAAAGTGTGCAGACTTTGTGAGTCGATCAATAATCACCCAAATCATATTGTGTCCCCTTTGGGTTCTTGGCAGCTTTGTAATGAAATCCATTGAGATTTGTTCCCACTTCCAAACGGGAATCTCAGGTTATTGCAGCAGCCCTGACGGTTACTGGTATTCTGCCTTAACTTTAGCACAAGTCAAACAGTTTATCACATAAGTAGCAATGTCAGCTTTCATCTTGGGCCACCAATAAAAATCCTTTAAGTCTTGGTACATCTTTTCGGATCCAGGGTGGATCGAGTACCTTGACTTGTGGGCTTCGTCCAGAATAAGCGTTCGTAGATCGCCGAAGAATGGTACCCAAATACGTTCCGTGAAATACATCGTCCCATCTTCCCTTGGGGACAACTTCACTTCCATACCACGCAGTGATTCAGCCCGTAAGTTTTCTGGTTTAAGAGCTTCTTGCAGTGCTTCGCGAATTCGAGTGGTAATATCAGGTTGAATAGTCAATTTCTAAGGCACACACCCTTAGAGGCTTTGCACTTTCCTTACGGCTCAAGGCATCTGCCACAACATTCGCCTTGCCCGGGTGATACTTGATTTTGCAATCGTAATCATTTAGCAGCTCAACCCATCTTCGTTGTCTCGTATTCAAGTCCTTCTGATCAAAGATGTGTTGCAAACTCTTGTGGTCTGTGAAGATCGTGAAGTGGGTGCCATATAAATAATGACGCCAAATCTTCAACGCAAAAATTGCAGCTCCAAGCTCTAGGTCATGCGTTGTATAATTCTTCTCATGAACCTTCAACTGTCGTGATGCGTACGCGATGACTTTCTCTCGTTGCATCAGCACGCAACCGAGACCTTGGCGAGAAGCATCGCAATATACTACAAACCCATCGGTATCGTCTGGCAAAGACAGTATCGGTGCGTCACAGAGTTTATCCTTTAACATCTGAAAAGCTGTCTCTTGTTTCTCGCCCCAATCAAACTTCTTATCCTTCTGGGTTAGGGACGTTAATGGTTGAGCAATGCTTGAAAAGTTCTCGATAAACCGTCTGTAATAGCCTGCCAACCCCAGAAATTGTCGTATCTCAGTTGGCGTCTTTGGGGCTTCCCAATTCTTGATTGCTTCGATCTTGGCAGGGTCGACATGTATCCCATTTTCATTCACCACATGACCCAAAAATTGTACTCCGCGAATCCAAAATTCGCACTTCGACAACTTGGCATACAATTGTTCTTTCTTCAGAAGCTCCAAGATAGCTCGCAGATGTTGCTCATGTTCCGCCTTGGTCTTCGAATAAATAAGAATGTCGTCAATGAACACGATCACAAACTTATCCAAATAAGGCTTACACACCCGATTCATGAGGTCCATGAATACAGCTGGTGCGTTTGTTAAGCCAAACGGCATAACAAGGAACTCGCAGTGCCCATAGCGAGTCCTAAAGCCAGTCTTAGGGATACTTTCTTCCTGTATTCGCAACTGATGATACCCTGACCTCAAGTCGATCTTCGAGTATTAGCTAGAGCCTTGTAATTGATTGAACAAGTCATCAATCCTCGGCAAAGGATACCGATTCTTGATAGTTAACCTGTTCAATTCTCTGTAGTCGATACACATTCGATAACTACCATCCTTCTTCTTGACAAACAATACTGGAGCTCCCCAAGGCGAGAAGCTCGGCCTTATGAATCCCTTATCTAACAATTCCTGAAGTTGCGTAGATAACTCTTGCATCTCGGATGGCGCAAGTCGATAGGGTACCTTGGCTACAAGCGCGGCTCCTGGAACCAAGTCAATGTGGAATTTGACTTGCCTCTGCGGAGGTAATCCTAGCAAGTCTTCGGGAAAGACTTCAGGATAATCCCTCACCACATGAATGTCTTCGAGTTTCGGTTCTTCGACTTTCTTATCCACTATATGAGCTAGGAAGGCAACGCATCCCTTCCGTAGACACTTATGCGCTTTCATACAATTGATGATCCGCAAGGGCATATCATGTTTCTCTCCATGAATCACGATTGTCTCCTCATTCACCAATGGAATGCGAATGGTCTTCTTATGGAAAACTATCTCTGCGCGGTTGTTAGACAACCAATCCATCCCAACAACAACATCAAAACTTCCTAGGTCAACAGGTAAAAGATCGATAGAGAATTCGCGCTCTCCAAGCTCCAAGGTACAACCCTTAATCACCTCATTCGCCTCTACAAACTTTCCATTAGCCAGTTCTATCGAACATGGGACGTCTAGCTTACTTGCAACTAAACCAAGTGCATTCATAAAGTCTAGGGACACGAAGCTAAAATCGGCAACAGTATCAAACAGCACAGATGCATATCGTTGATTAAGATGGAATGTACCAGTAACCATATTTGGATCCTGGCGTGCTTCCCTGGCTCCAATGGTGAACACCCATCCACGAGCTTGATTGTTTTTAGGGCAATCCTTCTTGAAGTACCCCAAGTCACCGCAGCCAAAACAGCCTTGGCCGCATTCGTTTCCATTACCGCCCTGGTTGTTGGTGTTGTTGTTGTTTCCTCCACGATTCCCATTCTCCGCTCGATTCCCGATTCCACAATGGTTCTGATTACCATACTGATTTCCATTCCCGCCACGATTACCATTACCATTACAATTACCATTACCATTACCATTACCATTACCATTACCATTACCATTACCATTACCATTACCACCTTGTCCTCCATTCCCACGTCCTGCTCCATACCAACACGTCTCGTTTGAGTGCCCAATTTTCCAACAAGTATCACATTTTCCATATCTACTGTAACACCTCGTAAAATCACGACCAATATAATAAAGACACGTGTCATGGACTTTAAACGTGTAAGGAATTATTTCTGAGGGACTAAAATTGTCAAACAATGTAAATATGTTAGTAAAAGGATCCAAAGTGTCAACATGCCATTCTTGTGCCTCTGATTGACCTCATACGACGTTCGTATTCTTTAACAATTAAACTATCACGTATGGAAAGTCGTTTGTGTTTAAAATGAGGATCTTACGAAACATAGGGGTTAAAAGTGTTAACATGTTAAAAGATACCTATGAATAACCTTTTGACGAACCCAAAAACATTGTAATAAATATATATTTGGTTCTCAAGAATATTGGATATTTATTTTATGGATTTTTGAAGAAATCAAGACTTTTCGGGTGATCGTACAACTACCCGGGAGCTTAACGGAGTTAGTTTATGACCCAAGGTCCTTAAAAGTTAACTATGGGGGTCCAAAATGCAATAAATGAAAGTTAAATAAAGTTTAAATGGACCAGGGACCAAAACTGCAAAGTTTAAAAGATCTTTCCCGGTTTAGGAGATCCTCGCGGGTCGCGTAAACCTTCTCTGGGGTTTACGCGGGCCGCGTAGAAGTGCCAGTATCAGACAGAATTGGACAGTTGCAAGTTCAGCCAGTTCCACCGCCTTTGCAAGCCTTAATTCGATACTAGGGACTGTGCCAATGGTTTTTCATGCAATAGGGACACCTGGTAACATCTGGGATCATCATAGGGACACATGCAAAGATCTTGGAGCTTCCATTTTGCTATATAAGGCCTTGTTCATTCACTTGTTCATTGCACACTTTGAAAAATCCCTTCACAACTCACTCTCTGAGATTCCTTGGAGCTCTAAGAAGCTTTCTTCTGTTATATTTTCGTGCTAAGTACTCTTGTAAGTATTCTTAGCCTCCTAAGTTCAAGTTTTATTAGTTTAATGACCAAAAGTCAAAGTTATCGTAATTAAGCTTTGACTTAGTGATTAATCACTAATGGTCCAGCCATTATTCAAATTGAAAGTGGCTATGAGTGGGTAATTATGTAGGTAACAAACCCTTAAAAGGGCACCTACTGATTATTACTCTAACTTGGTCAATTGTCGGGTCAAAATTTATTATTAAAAAGTCAACAGAATCCATTTTTTGCAAATAAATTCATAACTGATAATATAGAAGTTGTGGAACATGTTTAAACACTAAAATAACTTGGTGAATAATATAAGAACATGTTTAGGCATGTTCAACCCGACAATTCTGAGTTTATGCTAGGTTCGCAACCGAAAGTCGCAAAACTAGACTTTTTGTAGGAACGTTATGCGACCTGACGAGTCGATCAGAAGAGTGCTCAGACTGAATCAGAGGCGGAATTCATTGATTCAGTCTTTGTTTAGCTTGATTTCACTATTTAACGTCTCTTTTATTGATTTGCTAACAATGTACAAGCTCTGGAGACAAATTGGCAGGGCTTCGCCGTAACACCACCTAACTGCTAACTAGCTCCGCTCATAGGTCACCTATTTATAGGCCAGGGTGGTTCGCTTATATGGACATGTCCATATAAGCGGACCTACATTGGGTGGTTCGTTTATATGGACATGTTCGTATAAGCGGACCTGAACAGGTAGGTTCCCATATACGGACATGTACGAATAAGCGGACCTAACCAAATAGGTTCCCATATACGGACATGACACATAAGCGGATCTCCTTACTTATGACCAAATAAGCGGACCTCTAAGCTTATGACCATATGAGCGAACCTAATACATTAAACACATACAATGAGCCCTAACCTAAGACTCGAACTAAGATGTAGTCGACAGACAACTGCACCAACAGACTCCCCCTTGAATGTTGACAGAATCTTCAGTGAGAGTCTTCAACATGACAACTCTTCAATCTCGATCGGTCTTCTTCAGGAACTCTTCCTGGAATCATATACCCGGATCTTTCTCTGGTTCTAACTTTCGTCAGACTCCCCCTTTCATCGAGCTGGGATCGCCGTCTGGAATTTGTTATCACCATTGAAATCAAATCCTGGTTTTTAAAGTTTAAGCTCTCCTCAGATTCTGATGCATCTCCTGGCTTTCGTAGCAACAGGATCAGAAACCTACACAACTCAAACACACAATTATAACAAACAATATTGTGATTCAATTTAATGAATCAACTAAACCTTTGAGAATCATTTTCATTTAAAATTGATTTTAAAAAATATTGAAACATTCCAAATTCTGATTCAACTTTTCAAACCAATTATCCAACCCAATTGTTCATCTTGTTTAGCCTTTGAAATTTTGAATATCAGCTTTTCAACATCAGTTGTCAAAAATCTTTTTGGATTTTTCAAACTATGAAACACAAATGCAATAACAGAAATTAAATACAGAAATGAAATATGTACAAACATATTTTTGTGAGTTTGCGAAAGAGGATCAGATCAGTTTTTAGACAAATCATAAGCACCGTTAAGCTCTTAATCGTTTTAAGCTCTAAACGATTCACATTGATTGACGATATGTTTGTCCTCTTAAGCTCAATCTAAAAACTTTCGACATGCTTACCGATACGTTAAGGTATATTTAGATAGCACTAAATTCTCATGGACCCCACGATCTCAGCATATCCCCTCATCATGCAATACACTAACTCAAGTAATGCCTTTAAACTTTATCAACTGTGAATTGTGTGAAAACAAAGCAGAATGTTTAAACATTAACAATCAGGTCGATACTTCCGTATACGCAGAGAAAGTCCAATGTTTAAACAAAATAAGAAAAATAAAACAAGTTGAAGTTGTTTAGGCTTTAACCACCAGGTCGATACTCCCGTATACGCAGAGGTGATCCAAAGCTTAAACGAAACACCAAAGAAAATAAAGCAGAACGTTTAGGCAACAACATCCAGGTCGATACTCACGTATACGCAGAGGATGTCCGATGCTTAAACAAAATAAAGAAATAAAACAAGTTTAAATCTTTGCAAAATGAAATGCACAATCACAGCAACTTTTTAGCAAAGTTGTGAAAGTTCACGAACTTAACCAGTTTTATGTCTTACGACAATCAGCAATTACCGAGTAGGCACACAGTCAAGAAGGACAAAACTAAGTACTATGCTTTCAACCATGTTTCCCACTAGAACTAGGCTTTTTCATTTAGGTTTGTATCGTTATCGCAAATCTACTAATCTAGCTGAGCCTATCGTCACATCTTTAGTGAAACCGTTTATCACTTTTAGACTTTACATTTCTTTAGCATGCTGTGATAGTCCACTGATTTTCTATCATTTCCTCTTGTTTCAGCAAAACTCATTTTGAATTTTTCAATGTTTTTGACATTTTCAAATTTTCTAATTTTTTAAAAATTTTTACTCCCCCTAAAATCAAAATATGTTTCAATTTTGATTTTCTGGGAAAATTTGAAACAAACTGTACAAACTTGACAACATGATGAGAATCACTTCAATTCTCCATCCACCTGGCATAAACAATCAGAACTCCCCCTCACAACAAAACATTTTCCCATAGTGATTTCAAAACACTTAAGTTTGTTTTAATCAACATGGTTTTTCCGGAAAATAAGTTTTGTGTGTCAATTCTCAAATTTGGGGTTCTTTCATCACTTTGTTTTCTTCAATCACATGTAAAGACTAACATTTTTAAGATCAATCCACAAACATCACTTGTAGAAAATCAAGTACAACTTAATGTCCCTGATTTACCACTTGTAAGTCGAAATCACTTTCGTGAATTTCTCAAGAAATATGCCAAATCATGTTCCACGCTTAACAACCTGGGAACTCCGGCAAGTCAGGTTTTTCTATTTAAACAGATTCACCCAAGCCTGACGGTCCTTGGGTGATTTCGAATTCTTGTTCAACAATGGTGGAAAATTTGCCTCATCCATTGTTAAACCTGAATTCTCCATTTTTACCTCAACACATGGCTCTTCTGGTTTTACCATACTAGAATCATTGCCTGAATGTGGCTTGTCTGACTTTGATGAGCCAGATTCATCGCCAACATGTGGCTCCTTTGTTTCCGAAGAAACAGATTCATTGCCACAAACTTTCTTCTTCTTCTTTCCCTCTTTCGTCCTCAGATTTGTATCTGATGAATCTGTGTTGCTTGATTTGTCATTCTTTGGCGAGCAAGATGATTTATCAGAACTTTTATCCGTTTTACCAGTTGTATCCGAGGACAAAATCCTTTCGAGATATTCTCTCGCTTTCTTCCTCTTTTTCCTCAGTCTGTCTTTCTGCCCCTGAGAAAGTTTCACTTTTGTTTCTTGAACCTTCTGTTCTTTGGGCTTGACATTGACTGATTTCTTTGCCATCTTCTAATAATTAACCCTCAATCTTTCATTTGATCTCCTTGGGCAATCTCTGGCAATGTGACCTCTGATATTGCAGTTAAAGCATCTTCTCGTCTCATAATTCCAACTTTGGCAGTTAACAGCAATGTGTCCTTGATAACCACATCGGTAACACACTCTGTTATCGTACCAATCACCATGTTCAGTCCAAACATTCAGATCATAGCATTGTTTGGCTTGGTGATAATCCTTGCTCCTCTTGTTTGCTGGATTTGACTTTTTAGCACTGTGGTCCGACCTACACCACTTATTACCAACAATTTTAGAGTTTTCATTTTTCGATTTTTGTAATTTTTCATTGCGATTGGATGATCGATCTGATGAGCTTTTATTATCTTTTTGTACATTTTTCAAAATTTTCTCTTCTTGTTTTTGTTTCACTTTCTTCTTCAAAGGTTTTTGCTTAGAGCATACTCCCTTTTCGGTTGATTGCGGAACGGTTTCTTGAAATTTTTCTTTTAATTTCAAAAACAATTTTTGTTTTTCACTTTTATCTTTTTTATCATCAGATTTCTCATCACAATCTTCAACTTTGACATTGTCAAAGTTTGTGACATTGTCACTTATTGGAACTGAATTTAAAAATTTTGGGCAAGGAATAGTTGAAGTATTCACAAACACCTTCAACTTTTCTTCCCATTCCTTGATTTTCTTTTGAGCACACTCTGCTTCCTTTTCAAGTCGAATAATCTTTTCAAGATGAGAATTGATTGCAATTTGTTTTTCAAGATTATTTTTACCAAACAAATCTCTCTCATCTTCTAAAATTTTTATTTGACTTTGAAAATCTTTCTCAATTTTTAATTTTTCATTTTCCAAATTGTGTATTTGATTTTTCAAAACATTTTCTGATTTTTTAAGATTTTTGTTTTCTAATGACAAACTCTCAACTTCCTTCAAGAGTTTGTCATTTTCAGACGTCAACTTCTCACAATTTTTCAGCAAAACAAGAATCTGTTTATCATCAGCTTTTGTCTCAACCTTTAAAGCTGAAATATTTTCAACCTGTTTCTTTTCCTCATGAACACTTTCATCCTTACTCTCTTTTTCTGATGAATGATCAAAGATAGGTGCATCTTCTTCAACCTTTTTCTTTAATACTGGTTCAGAATTCACAAATACAGGTTTTTCAGATTCTACTTTCTCAATCTTGACCAATGGAACTTGTTCAATCTTCTCAGCTCTGATCTCTTCTTTACCAATAATTGCCTTTTGATTCTTTCTTTTTGCATCTTGTTTTTCTTTCAACTTTTCAATTTTATCGGCATAAAATAACTTTCCACTACGTTGATCAGATGGAAGTTGTTGTTTAAGATTTTCAAGTTCCCGGATTTCCTCTTCATAATTGTCACTCTCTTCATCAGACGAGTGATAAAAAACCGGAACTTTTTCAAAAACTTCTTTTGCTGAGACTGTTTCTTCTTCTTTCTTTATCGGAATATACTGATGATATTCATGATGCACATATGCCAACACTTCTTCAAAATCCATGTTTCGATTTTGTCACACCCCCAAAATCCACCTGCGGAGTACTACCGCTTGGAGGCGTGACTGACCAGGATCCAGCCACCAATCATATTGAACATACGAGTTAAAAGATATAAAAGTTTAACCAATACAATTGGTGTCCAAACAAACACATAGTTAAGTTGCAAGCGGAAGCATAAGTCTTAAAACAAAACATAAGTTCAATTGTTTCAAAGTTTAACATGGCACACAGTCGTCCATGTCCCACAACGATCCTCCTCCATGCAAGCTCCAGCTTAAGAACCTAAGGACCTGCAAAGCATGTAGTAACGAGTCAACAACTAGTTGAGTGAGTTCACGGTTGGGTGTTCGTTTTAAGTTGTTTCGAAAACAGTTTCCTTTAGCTGGCATCCTGCCGTGGGGGTTACCCCATAGTTTAAAAACGTGACTTGTTCATTCCCGGTTACTCTGGCAATCCTGCCGTGGGGGCTACCCCGTGTTAGTTATCTGGCATTTCGGCCGTGGGGGCTACCCCATGTATACACTAGACTCGTTACCATATCGACTGCTGACTGTAGTCATGTTTAAGTGCCCTGAAACTGTCAATGTCTATCATCATTGACGTGCCCCAGATCCATTAGTTCACGCCCGTCCTCTGCGGCACGGTGTGAGGTTTGTCAGACCTAAATAGCGCTATCTAACTAATGACCCGCTCGCCATTGGCCCGGCGATTAAGTCGATATAAAAAGGAGGGACTTCGTGATAGAGTTTTGGTCTAGTACGAGTTATCTGTCCATGAGGACGAGGAATTACATTCCTGAACCTTTGCTGTCCTACCCAAGGAGGACGAGGAACCCAGTTCCTTAACCCCAATTCCCGACCCCTGGGAATCCCATGCTTTGTAGAGGGTGTGAACTCACCTTGGTTTGCTCGGTAGAAAACACAGAAAGGTCAAACAAGCAACGTTGAGGCTACTCACGTCCTATCATAGTTGTATCATACAATCAGGTTCGTATTCAAGTAGTGCACGTATGTCATTCACGTTAATCATGGCAGTTCATCGACATTCACATTCAATCAGTAACATATCAGGTCTGCACACTAGGCCCAAGAGTCCGGCCCAATCAAATAAGCCCATAATTAAACAAGTCCAACAGTGTGTTATATGATCCCGAGTCGCAACTAGGCGTTTGCGACTCGCAACCGGAGTCGCAACCATGGTTTCGGTCCATGCTGTTCTGGTTACGAGTCGCAACTGGACTCGCAACCTTGGTTTCGAGTCACAAGGTTTGGTGTGTTGATCCGGTGTGGTTTCGAGTCGCAACCGGGTGTTTGCGACTCGCAATCTGTGTCGCAACCGGGAGATTACGACTCATTGTGCCTGGTTTCGAGTCGCAACTGCTGGTTTCGAGTGGACATCTACTGATTCGGAACAGTGTACTATTCTGATTTCTGGTAACAGTTTGTACTAACCAACCAAATTCCTTAAACATGTTCCTTGTCTAGCAGTTTACTAAAAATGGATCAAACAATCAGGATTCAAATATTCAACCATGTTCTTATGATATTCAACCATGTTCTTCATGTTCATCAAATATTCAAAACACATTCAACGCATATTCGGATATTCATCAAACACAAACAGCCCCTATTAAACATGTTTTGCATTTTCGGACAAGGGTTATATTATCCAAACTAGATATCAAAGCTCATATTGCAACAACATGTATTCTACAATCCTTATGAACAACAACATTCTTAACATCGGTTATACAAGGAGAATCTATATTTATCATGTATGAACCTTAACAAGCAAACATGTTATCAAATCATCATCATCAACCGAAAATCATACATCATTATCAACTCAATATACCATACACATCCGGTTCACAAACATTATCAAACATACACTACACTAGTTAAGTTCTATCATTCATACTATTATTTAACATAACAAACATCATGAAAAAAAATCACTTAACAAGCATCATAGAAGCACTAACAAACATCATAAACACTAACCGGTTCAAGTGTGGGTTCAAAGGTGCGAGTGAGGCTTCCAACCGGTGTGTGTGAGGGACGATCCGAGAGCTTCTTACGGTTGATGATTGGATCCGAGAGTGAAGGAGAGTATTGTTGTGGTTTAGGGTTTTAGTGTGAGAGAGTAGAGAGTGTGTGTGGAAGAGTATGAGTGTTATCAAGAATGGCAATATGTCTAACAATCAAGTTTATATATCCGCACCAAGTAATGCACCCTAATGGGCTCTCGGTTGGGTTAAGTGAGGTGTATGGCTCATCCGGCCCAAGTGTTACGGTTTACTCGAGACCACATGGTCTCGAGCCGGGTTCGTGTTATCTCGGTTCCTATATACACACATCGCATACATACACATAAGCATACACACGAATAACACAAAAATCATATAAGTTCACATGTATTGATTTGTCATTAATCACATAAGTTTGACTAGTCACGCGTTTAAGCATACAACGAAAGGTTCTAAATTTCGAGTTGTCACATCATCCCCAAGTTGAAAGAAATTTCGTCCCGAAATTTGGTAGGCACTCACTGAGGAAGCTAGTTAAGTTGTGTGGTTTTCCCGGTTTTCCTGGGGTGTCACATCCACCCCCCGTTGATCTGGAATTTCGTCCCGAAATTCCGTAGCTTCGGCCTCAGTAGTGGGTGTACTGTTTGCGAACAGTTGGGGATACTTTTGTTTCATCTGATCTTCGCGCTCCCAGGTGAACTCTGGGCCGCGACGTGAGTTCCAACGAACTCGAACTAGAGGTATCCTAGTGCTCTTGAGGACCTTAACATCCCGGTCCGTGATCTCGACTGGTTCCTCGACGAATCGTAACTGCTCGTCGATCGTGAGTTCCTTCAAAGGAACTACGTGGGTCTCATCTGACGGACACTTCTTCAGATTCGACACGTGAAAAACGTTGTGAACTGCACCGAGTTCCGCTGGTAAGTTCAACCTGTAGGCCACCCTGCCTATTTTCTCAATGACCTCGAAAGGTCCAACGTATCGTGGGTTGAGTTTGCCGCGTTTACCAAAACGAACCACACCCTTCCAGGGTGAAACTTTGAGTAGTACCCGCTCCCCAACCTGGAGCTCAAGTGGTTTCCTGCCCATGTCGGCGTAAACTTTCTGACGTTCACGAGCGGCTGTCATGCGTTTTCGGATCTGAGCGATTTGCTCGGTTGTATCTACCACATATTCTGGACCAGTGATCTGACTATCTCCCACCTCTGCCCAGCAAAGAGGGGACCGGCATTTACGTCCGTACAATGCCTCAAACGGAGCAGCTCCAATGCTGGTGTGGTAGCTGTTATTGTACGAGAATTCCACAAGTGGCAGATGCTTTTCCCAGCGGTTGCCAAAGTCGATTACACATGCACGAAGCATGTCTTCTAAGGTTTGAATGGTGCGCTCGGACTGCCCGTCCGTCTGAGGATGGTACGCTGTGCTCATATCTAGTCGTGAGCCAAAGGATTTGTGCATTGCTTGCCACAGCTCTGAAGTAAATCGTGCATCTCGATCTGAGATGATGGAGGTGGGCACCCCGTGCCTCGAAACAACTTCTTTGATGTAGATTTCTGCAAGAGTGGAGAACTTATCTGTTTCCTTGATGGCCAGGAAGTGTGCAGATTTCGTGAGTCGATCCACGATCACCCAAATAGTATCGTTCCCGTGCTGGGATCTAGGTAGGCCCGTAACAAAATCCATGGAAATTTGCTCCCATTTCCATTGAGGTATCTCTGGTTGTTGGAGCAGGCCTGATGGTTTCTGGTATTCCGACTTGACCCTAGCACAAGTCAAACACTTGCTGACGTAGGTCGCTATGTGGGCCTTCATGCTAGGCCACCAGTACGTAGTCTTGATGTCGTGGTACATTTTATCCGATCCAGGATGTACCGAGTAGCGAGACTTGTGTGCTTCATCCATCACAAGCTCTCGTAGGTTGCCATAAAGTGGGACCCAAACGCGTCCCGTTACGTAGTAAGCACCGTCTTCCTTTTGCTCTAAGCGTTGCCTCGATCCGCGTAGGGCTTCGGCCCTGACGTTCTCCGGTTTCAGTGCTTCTATCTGAGCTGCTCGTATCTGGGAGGGAAGACTAGAATGGATCGTGAGTTGTAAAGCTCGTACGCGCTTAGGCGCAGTGTCCTTTCGACTGAGAGCGTCAGCCACAACATTGGCTTTGCCCGGGTGATATCTGATTGCGCACTCGTAGTCATTCAGAAGTTCGACCCATCGTCGTTGCCGCATATTCAGTTCCTTCTGCTTGAAGATATGCTCGAGGCTCCTGTGGCCGGTGTAGATGGCGCACTTGGTACCATACAGGTAATGCCGCCATAACTTAAGTGCAAAAATGACAGCTCCCAGCTCTAGGTCGCGCGTCGTGTAGTTCTTTTCATGAACCTTGAGTTGGCGTGAAGCGTAGGCTATAACTTTATCTCGTTGCATCAACACGCAACCAAGACCTTGAATCGATGCGTCGCAGTAAACCACAAAGTCGTCTGTGCCTTCCGGCAAGGAAAGGATAGGTGCGCTACAAAGTCTATCCTTTAGGTGCTGAAATGCCAACTCCTGTGCGTTTCCCCAGCGATAGATAACGCCCTTCTGCGTTAGTGAGGTGAGGGGCTGTGCAATCTTAGAAAAATCCTTTATGAATCTCCGGTAGTATCCCGCCAAACCCAAGAATTGGCGAATTTCCTTTGGTGTACGAGGTGCAGGCCAGTTCTTTATCGAGTCTACCTTGGATGGATCAACGTGAATCCCATCCTTGTTTACCACGTGGCCTAGGAAATGGACTTCTCGAAGCCAGAAGTCGCATTTCGAGAACTTTGCATAAAGCTGCTCTGTTCGAAGGAGTTCCAGAATAAGTCGCAGATGCTGCTCATGTTCCTCCCGATTCTTGGAATAGATCAGGATGTCGTCGATGAAGACTATAACGAACTTGTCCAAGTAAGGCTTGCACACTCGGTTCATCAAGTCCATGAAAACCGCAGGTGCATTTGTCATCCCAAAAGGCATGACCAAAAACTCATAGTGCCCGTAACGTGTTCTAAAAGCTGTCTTGGAGACGTCCTCTTCCCGGACTCTCAGCTGGTGATAACCCGATCTCAAATCGATCTTCGAATAGTAGCTCGATCCCTGCAACTGGTCGAACAAGTCGTCGATACGCGGTAGAGGGTAACGATTCTTCACCGTCACCTTGTTGAGTTCTCGGTAGTCGATGCACATTCTGAAAGTACCGTCTTTCTTCTTTACAAATAGTACTGGAGCTCCCCAGGGCGATGAGCTAGGACGAATAAAACCCTTATCCAAGAGTTCTTGTAGTTGCGTGGAGAGTTCCTTCAACTCTGATGGGGCTAAACGATAAGGAGCACGAGCTATAGGCGCAGCTCCAGGAGCTAGTTCAATCTGAAACTCGACTTGGCGATGAGGCGGAAGACCAGGTAATTCCTCAGGAAATACCTCTGGGTAATCGCGTACAAATGGAAAATCTTCTATCTTCTTCTCTTTCTCCGTGGTGTCAGTAATAAGAGCCAAAATGGCGGTGTGGCCCTTTCGCAAGTACTTTTGGGCCTTAAGGAGAGAAATGACGTTCTCAACAGCACTCCTCTTGTCGCCATGAATCATGAGAGGTTCACCATCGGGACCTGGAATACGGACAACCTTCTCGTTGCAAAGAATCTCTGCTCGGTGTTGGGATAACCAATCCATCCCAATGACAACGTCGAAACTACCCAAGACGATAGGAATGAGGTCGATGGAGAAGGTCTGGTCAGCGAGAATAAGTTTACAACCCTTGACTACGTGTGTGGCTTCTAAACTCTTACCATTTGCTAGCTCTACGGTGTGCTTGTTGTTCAAAGGTGTTGGAATACGCTTAAGCATTCGACTAACTTCTAGTGACACGTAGCTAGTATCGGCACCCGAATCAAATAAAACTGAAACATAAAAGTCGTCGAGAAGGAACTTACCCGCCACAACATTGGGGTCGTTCCTTGCTTCACCTTGGCCGATCACAAACATTCGCCCCCTGGCGCCATTGTTGTTGTTCCCATTGTTACCATTCCCCTGATTGTTGTTATTGTTGTTGTTGTTGTTGTTGTTCTGGTTCCTGTTCAGTTGGGGACAATCTCTCTTGAAGTGGCCCTCAGCTCCACACTGAAAGCACCCTTTGTTATCACCCTGTTGCTGTTGCTGGCGCTGGTTCTGTTGAGCTTGCTGACGATTCTGATTGGCGGGGTATAAGCTCCTGCAATCCTTTGCAGCATGACCAGGCTTGTTGCACCGATGACAGTTGCCCCTGGTGCATGGTCCGCTGTGGTGCAGGCTGCAGCGATTGTATTTGGGATGATTTCCTTTGTATCCACCACCAGACGATTGCTGATTAGGGCTCTTGTAGTCCTCAGTCTTTCTCTGCTGAGACTGAGACTGAACAGAAGTCGAACCCTTACTTGAAGTTCCATCCCACTTCCGTTTGTTGTCACTCGAGGTACCAGTAGTAGTTGCTGCGCCAATGCGTTTTGGTAACTTGTTCTGCTCCACCGCTTGATCCGTGAGACGGTGAGCCAACTGAACGGTTTGCTGATAGGTGGCGAGGTTCGCTGAAGTCACATGACTTTGGATTTCCGGCACTAAGCCCTGAAGAAACAGTTCGATGCGTTTGATGGGAGGATCCACCATAGTAGGGCACAAAATTGCCAGTTCGTTCGACCTTTTCACATACGCTTCAATCTCCGACCCCGTCATCTTGAGGTTGAAGAACTCCACTTCCAGTTTGTGAATCTCATCACGACTGCAGTATTCCTCTTTGATCATTTCCTTGAAAGTTTCCCATGGGGTGGCGTTGGCAGCAACCAACCCTAGCATTTGAACCTGAGCGTTCCACCATGTGAGGGCTAAACCCTCGAGAGTACCAGTAGCATACTTCACCCTGCGCGCCTCAGGGCATTCACACATTTCGAAGACAGACTCTAGTTTCTCAAACCAGTGTAGGAGACCTACTGCTCCTTCAGTGCCGCTAAAAGTAGTTGGTCGGCAGTCCATGAAAGTCTTAAAAGTGCACACGGGTGGTTGAATGTGCTGACCTATCGTAGGTGAAAGAAAAGACAGAGTTTAACACAAAGGTTGGTTCACGAGAGTAGGATCCTAAAGATCCTAGAATAAGTTCGGACTGCAGGATATACCTCCTGCGTGTGCAGCTGCGAGTGCTGCGGCAACTCGTTCGTTGATCAGAGCCGTCAACTGGGCTTGTGTCATGTTAACGCGTCCAGACATGATCTTCATATCAAGAAGAACATGAGTGAGAGGGGTTCGCGAAAGTACAACGATAGGATAGAGTAAGCACGCACGTGTTCAAGCAACAGTAGTTATACTAACCAAGCATACCATAAGCAATGTACCATGTCACTAACAAGTAGGCAATATATACACAGATCATATTACCTAGAATGTCGAGCCTTGCATGTGGAGTGAAGCATCGTTGTGGACCGTTGAGCACTGTACAGGTTATAGTCTGGTTTTAACAAAAACGTTTTCCCCTTTATTAAAACCAAGTTCTCTATAACCAATGGCTCTGATACCAATCTGTCACACCCCCAAAATCCACCTGCGGAGTACTACCGCTTGGAGGCGTGACTGACCAGGATCCAGCCACCAATCATATTGAACATACGAGTTAAAAGATATAAAAGTTTAACCAATACAATTGGTGTCCAAACAAACACATAGTTAAGTTGCAAGCGGAAGCATAAGTCTTAAAACAAAACATAAGTTCAATTGTTTCAAAGTTTAACATGGCACACAGTCGTCCATGTCCCACAACGATCCTCCTCCATGCAAGCTCCAGCTTAAGAACCTAAGGACCTGCAAAGCATGTAGTAACGAGTCAACAACTAGTTGAGTGAGTTCACGGTTGGGTGTTCGTTTTAAGTTGTTTCGAAAACAGTTTCCTTTAGCTGGCATCCTGCCGTGGGGGTTACCCCATAGTTTAAAAACGTGACTTGTTCATTCCCGGTTACTCTGGCAATCCTGCCGTGGGGGCTACCCCGTGTTAGTTATCTGGCATTTCGGCCGTGGGGGCTACCCCATGTATACACTAGACTCGTTACCATATCGACTGCTGACTGTAGTCATGTTTAAGTGCCCTGAAACTGTCAATGTCTATCATCATTGACGTGCCCCAGATCCATTAGTTCACGCCCGTCCTCTGCGGCACGGTGTGAGGTTTGTCAGACCTAAATAGCGCTATCTAACTAATGACCCGCTCGCCATTGGCCCGGCGATTAAGTCGATATAAAAAGGAGGGACTTCGTGATAGAGTTTTGGTCTAGTACGAGTTATCTGTCCATGAGGACGAGGAATTACATTCCTGAACCTTTGCTGTCCTACCCAAGGAGGACGAGGAACCCAGTTCCTTAACCCCAATTCCCGACCCCTGGGAATCCCATGCTTTGTAGAGGGTGTGAACTCACCTTGGTTTGCTCGGTAGAAAACACAGAAAGGTCAAACAAGCAACGTTGAGGCTACTCACGTCCTATCATAGTTGTATCATACAATCAGGTTCGTATTCAAGTAGTGCACGTATGTCATTCACGTTAATCATGGCAGTTCATCGACATTCACATTCAATCAGTAACATATCAGGTCTGCACACTAGGCCCAAGAGTCCGGCCCAATCAAATAAGCCCATAATTAAACAAGTCCAACAGTGTGTTATATGATCCCGAGTCGCAACTAGGCGTTTGCGACTCGCAACCGGAGTCGCAACCATGGTTTCGGTCCATGCTGTTCTGGTTACGAGTCGCAACTGGACTCGCAACCTTGGTTTCGAGTCACAAGGTTTGGTGTGTTGATCCGGTGTGGTTTCGAGTCGCAACCGGGTGTTTGCGACTCGCAATCTGTGTCGCAACCGGGAGATTACGACTCATTGTGCCTGGTTTCGAGTCGCAACTGCTGGTTTCGAGTGGACATCTACTGATTCGGAACAGTGTACTATTCTGATTTCTGGTAACAGTTTGTACTAACCAACCAAATTCCTTAAACATGTTCCTTGTCTAGCAGTTTACTAAAAATGGATCAAACAATCAGGATTCAAATATTCAACCATGTTCTTATGATATTCAACCATGTTCTTCATGTTCATCAAATATTCAAAACACATTCAACGCATATTCGGATATTCATCAAACACAAACAGCCCCTATTAAACATGTTTTGCATTTTCGGACAAGGGTTATATTATCCAAACTAGATATCAAAGCTCATATTGCAACAACATGTATTCTACAATCCTTATGAACAACAACATTCTTAACATCGGTTATACAAGGAGAATCTATATTTATCATGTATGAACCTTAACAAGCAAACATGTTATCAAATCATCATCATCAACCGAAAATCATACATCATTATCAACTCAATATACCATACACATCCGGTTCACAAACATTATCAAACATACACTACACTAGTTAAGTTCTATCATTCATACTATTATTTAACATAACAAACATCATGAAAAAAAATCACTTAACAAGCATCATAGAAGCACTAACAAACATCATAAACACTAACCGGTTCAAGTGTGGGTTCAAAGGTGCGAGTGAGGCTTCCAACCGGTGTGTGTGAGGGACGATCCGAGAGCTTCTTACGGTTGATGATTGGATCCGAGAGTGAAGGAGAGTATTGTTGTGGTTTAGGGTTTTAGTGTGAGAGAGTAGAGAGTGTGTGTGGAAGAGTATGAGTGTTATCAAGAATGGCAATATGTCTAACAATCAAGTTTATATATCCGCACCAAGTAATGCACCCTAATGGGCTCTCGGTTGGGTTAAGTGAGGTGTATGGCTCATCCGGCCCAAGTGTTACGGTTTACACGAGACCACATGGTCTCGAGCCGGGTTCGTGTTATCTCGGTTCCTATATACACACATCGCATACATACACATAAGCATACACACGAATAACACAAAAATCATATAAGTTCACATGTATTGATTTGTCATTAATCACATAAGTTTGACTAGTCACGCGTTTAAGCATACAACGAAAGGTTCTAAATTTCGAGTTGTCACAGATTTCGAGAGTTCACAAAAACAGATTTCTCAAACGAACTGAAAAATTGAAACAGTCTGAAACTTTCAAACGAGCTGGTAATATATCAATCAATCCACTAATTTGTCCAATACCAATCACAAATTCTAGGCCCAAATGTCAAACAATGAAACTTGTATCAGCCCAGTTCAGTTACAAAAACAATTTAATTTTTGCCCTAATGATTTGATTCAATTAGTGGCCCACTATCAATCAAATCTCGAAAGTCACCAGCTGTGACTTAACCTCTTCAAAACCCTAGCACATTTTTCAACAACAACTATCCATCTGTCATTTATATTCTTCTTTATCAACATAAACCGTGCAAGCTGTTATCTATTAAATCATGTGCCAACAATATTTGATTTTCATTGGACCTCACTTTATCGAAACAATTTTCAATGTATTCACTGGACTTCAAGAAAGCCGACAACTTTACTCTTTTCAAAATCTGATTGGGCCACAACAATGAATCACATGGATTGGAACAACTCTTGCTGACAACTCTAATATTTAACTACTTGGACCAAGACTAATCACATGGGTTGAAACAATGAATCATCACACTTTCACATGCCCTATATCGGTAGTAAAACCCAATAGCCGACAACCTTTAAATGTTCACATGTACCAACACTTGCAATCAGACTTAATTCACATAATCTCTTATCCCAATTACTGACACCAAATCACGTGATTATCCTGTTCGATGACTGACAAAGACTTTCAAGGTTGGTTGACACAAGAGCGAACCAGACTTGTCAGATAAGCGAACTTATATGATGTCTGTATAAGCAAACCACAAGAGCGAACCTCTGATATGTCACAATAAGCGAATCACAAAAGCGGATCTCTGATGTGACAGAAAAGCGAACCAGATTTGTTCAAATAAGCGGATCTCTGAAGATGTTCAACCAAGCGGACCTGTTTGTTGTTCACTGAAGCGGACCTTACATGCAATTTGAAGCGGACCTATACACAATATGTCCCTAAAAGCGGACCTCTAAAGCGAACCTTCAACAATCAAGTCCCTATGAGCGGACCTCTTGAGCGGAACTACAACAAACCTGATCTTATAAGCGGACCTAAAAAGCGAACCTCTATAGTGACATAAAAGCGGAACCTATTCACGAGCAATTTTTGGTCATTTTTAGTCCGTATTTTGGTCCAATACTTTCCAGGGTTTGTTAATGACTTATAATACACAATCTGTGAAATTTTTGCGACCTTTTGACCGTTAAAACTTGATCTGATGATGAAAGAAGGTGTAGAAATCAGAAATTTTGAGCGAAAACGAACTAAACAGTAAGAACTCTTCCTCCTGAGCTCTGATACCACTTGTAGGAACGTTATGCGACCTGACGAGTCGATCAGAAGAGTGCTCAGACTGAATCAGAGGCGGAATTCATTGATTCAGTCTTTGTTTAGCTTGATTTCACTATTTAACGTCTCTTTTATTGATTTGCTAACAATGTACAAGCTCTGGAGACAAACTGGCAGGGCTTCGCCGTAACACCACCTAACTGCTAACTAGCTCCGCTCATAGGTCACCTATTTATAGGCCAGGGTGGTTTGCTTATATGGACATGTCCATATAAGCGAACCTACATTGGGTGGTTCGTTTATATGGACATGTTCGTATAAGCGGACCTGAACAGGTAGGTTCCCATATACGGACATGTACGAATAAGCGGACCTACCCAAATAGGTTCCCATATACAGACATGACACATAAGCGGATCTCCTTACTTATGACCAAATAAGCGGACCTCTAAGCTTATGACCATATGAGCAAACCTAATACATTAAACACATACAATGAGCCCTAACCTAAGACTCGAACTAAGATGTAGTCGACAGACAACTGCACCAACACTTTTGCTTTGACTTTCAATTCTGACCCGATTTAGCTTGTTTTAGATACGCCTTAAGGTTCCTTTAGGACCATATTATGTGTTAGTAAAACCCTCTGAGGTTATACTACATGGTTCCTTAATAATCCGATTCATTTTCATGTTTCTGTTAAATGCTTAAATGTTGACCATAATGCCCTTTTGATATTCAAACGAGATTTTTGAAAATGTGAGAGGACAAAAACCTTTATTACTGATATTTAAGTATGTCCTAAAAGTTTGACATCAGTTTATGGTCTAAAATGAGAGTTATGCTCAATATCATAAATGAAAGCCTTTTTATTAATTTTTCGGCATCTTTGATATAAATCCTATTTAAACTCAAATTTTGACACCAAACCTTTTACCTACTGATGTAATATAATATTTTGGAAATTTTAGAAAATTTTATTAAATTTTAAACTGATCATAACATAGAGTTCTCGCATAGGCTCGGTAATTGATGATAATGCCCTTTTTGCTAATAAAATGAGTTTTACACATCCTTTACACGTCAAACCTTTTTTTACTGATTTTCTATATTGAATAAGTTATTTTAAACAGTAAAGGCTGATTAAAATCTCAGATTTCCTTATTTAACCCGAATATCGTCAAATACCGACTTTTATGCGATTTAGGCGCATAGTATGGTTTAAAACCATATTAGGCACCTAAAGCTTGTTACCTACTGATGTTATGAATAAATTTTTATACTTTAACAGTAAGTAAAAGTTTTAAACTCAGATTTCAAAATTTAACCCTTAAAGCATATGTGAAATGACCAAAATGCCCCTACGGTGCATAGTTTGGCCATAAATGATAAATTTCACATATGTGAGTTATCTTACTGATATAACTTGATAAAATAAAGATTTTTACTGATTATTTTAGACCAGAAACTCAGATTATTATTTAACCTCTTTTATAAACATTAAAATGACCAAAATACCCCTACATGGCATCAATTGGTTTTAAATTCGTTTTGGGCATAATGGAAGGTATCCTACTGATATCACAACATATTTAAAGCATATTAACTTGTGGAACCTATTCATGACTCATTTGGTTACCCGTTCCGCATATACGCGTTCGGTAAGGTTTATGTAACTAGTTTGCATAAATTAGCCGAAACGGATCAACCCTTATCATTTTTACTTTAAAATCCAGAATGTGTTTAGTTTACCCATTTTATACATGTCTTCAAACTTGTCGGGTCTAAATCATATTCTAATATGGTATTCGCTTAATCTTGCGTTTTGAACCGTAAACCTTTCTTTAAAACTAACCGGTCTAAGTTAAGACTTAAATAAGACCCGTTAGGAATCTAATAGGTTATTAAAACCTTCATTCCAGATTAGGAGCCCAGTAAAAGCTACCTGTGTTTGCTGTTTGATTTACGGCTGGGATTAAATTTATATTTAGCTCAGGTAAATACTTTTAACTTATTCTCCCTTATACGGGCTTGGGGTACGGTATTTAATAATACCGCTTGGTCGGGTATTGAATCTTTAATCGAATAATGGTTAAATCATTGAGATAACCCGTTTAATCTATTTTGTTTGTTTTAAGCCTTTGGGGGGTTAATGACCATGTCCTGTATATCCTCGGCTCATTCATTGAAATGGCCACGACTTAAGCACGGGGTGTAGGCATACACCTGCCGATGCGTATGTAAAAAGATATACCCGCACGTTGAGTGGGTTTATATTATGTGGTGTGTCTATTAATCTTTAACCCGGTACTTCTAACCCGGGCTACTGAATGTATAACAAGCATATAATTCTTTTACAAGATTATTTTTAAAATAATTATCCCAAGTTATAAAAGAATATTTGTGCCTTGAGCATTTAAATCAATTTTCTCAAATATTTTCAAAAGTGTCGGTTAATTGTATTTACCAGTGTAAACTGACGTATTTTTCCAAAAAGGTTAAGTGCAGGTACTAAGCGAAATGGGCTGGCTACTCCTAGTATCGAATAAAGAGTCTTGCAAGCTTTTGATGCTTAAATCTGTTGAACAATAATTCTTTTTATCTTAGATCCGCATGTGGATCCTTTTACAACCCGTTTGTAATTATTTTATGTTACTTTCCATCGGTTTGTAATATTATTACTTTTAGACTTCCGTTGTGCATTGAACTGTGATTATTTGACTATGATGATATCAACTACGTTCACGATACTCCCCACCGGGCCCACCGGTAATACGTGGAAATATCGGGGTGTGACAGGTTGGTATCAAAGCCAACATTGAGTGAATTAAACACTAGCCTTTTGCGTTTAATCTCAATGACACAGTTTGCACATTCCTTGACCTCCGAGTCTAGGCTAACAACATAGGACTAATCCTAATTTTATTGTTTTCTTTTGTTGGTTTCTTTTTTTATTTTGGCAGAAACGAAGGATGCCACCACGAATTCGAGGAAGAGGTGGACGAGGCAAGGCCCCGATGCTAGGAAGAAATTACCATGAGGTCAGGCCGTCACACCGGCGAACTCCTTTGGCAACAATGAGTTCAAGTCCTCAAGAAGACTGGAGAACCTATTTGGAACCTGCGAGACGTTCTGTCTCGCTTAGCTCTTCACCTTCTTACCAAGATTCCTTCGGACTCCATCATAACATTGAGTCCGACCATTCACACCACTCTTTCATCCCGCTGCAGCGGTCAAGTTCACACCGGGCCTTCCAAGACCCAACCCCTTACTTCCAGAGCCAGTTTAACCCGGCAAACCAGATTAAAGAACCAATGGGCCATAACCCATTGGGCCCAGAAGACCATTTTCCTGAAGCTCAGGATATGGATATGGATGATGACCCCGATCCTGCCGAGCCACCAACTGGGACGCCCACGCATCCCATAGAGATTTCAGATGGATCATCTTTCCATGGTTCACCTTATAGAGGTCCCGATTCATTTGCTCAATGGTGGAGAAATTATCACTGGGAGTATACACCCTCCCACAACTCCTCACCACACCAGTAGGTCCCCTCTGAGGACCCACATTTTGAGGCGGTCACGCCACCGCCGCCGCTAGAGCAGCAGTTGCCTCCAGAACCACCGAGGCAAAGAAGATCAGGTGCACGGATGTCCATGCGAAGAGGGGATTTTCACTTCAGCACCCCTCAACTCTCCAGTGGCAGCCACTACCCGCCACTTTATGAAGACCCGCAAATGGGTGGGCCTTCAAACCCAGTTTCAGAGGTCGACTCAGTTCCAGTCGCACCACCACCACTAATGGGTTATGATAACCCAATTCCTTCATACGCCGGTGCAGCGGCGTATAACCCTTTTGAGCAGCTGGCTTACCCTGGCTACAACTACTACAATGCCCCTGTCGTCGACCCGTACCTCGAGGCGGCCAACTACAATGCTCTTCACCCTGAAGGACCTTTCGCAGCTTCATACCAGTCAAGGTACCAAGCATATGGGTATCAATACCCGCCACCTCCTTAACCTCCGCATCAGCAGCCGCCGCAGCTGCCACAGATCCAACCACCGCAGCAGGAGGAGGTCCTTCAGAGCTTGAACCGGGTGGAACGAGAGGTTCAAGAGGAGCGTAGAAGCCATCGGGGATTTCTTAAGGGTTTGGCATATTTAATCAAAGGGAAGAAGAAGAGGGATTATTGAAATCCTTATTTATTTGTATTGTTGTTTATTTCAATTAAGTCCCTGCGCGGACAATTTTATTTATGTATTCAGTCCCTGCGAGGACTTGTATTTATTCTTTAGTCTCTATGTGGACAAGTTATTTCTTTCAAGTCCCGTTTAGGGCAATTATGTACTTCATTTACAATTTATTGGAATGTTTTAATTAAATTTAACTTGTCATCATATGCATGAATATAATATATGAAATAAATCAAAAATATCATTCCTTTTTGTAATTAATCTGCCTTTAAATACTAAAGAGAATCTTAAAAGGTATAACCTAGCCTAGATGTCATTATAGACCTGGCAATGATGGTAAAACCTATTTGAAAAGATTCAATTCTTTGTTAACATCTGAAAACATGTTAACACTCCTTGCAGATGTGATTCGGTAAAATCACACATGTCATCCTCGTATTGGATTCTTCCAGATTCCTTATTTAGCCTAATGATCTATAAATCATAGGTTCAAATCATCAATTAAGATGATCATATATGAGACATCCATTAGTGATGCAGTGCCTACGGGCTATAATAATTGTCAAATAAGACAAAAGACAGTTATAGTCTACGACTCCCTGTCAGTAAAAGGGAATGAACTATGTTCAAACCTTAATGCCTCGATTCTCTAAAATCAGGGCTTATAATTTAAAACTGTCCTTGTGACTAGGCCTTTTGTGCCACCTTAATACCTTTAATGATTATAATAAAGGATAATTTATAAAGAAAATCCTAAATAAATATAATTAACAAATCAACCAATATGGTTTATATTACCATGGTTAATAAATCATCAGAAATGATAATTCCATAATAACCTCTGAATAAAATTTTGTCAATTGTTTTGTAGCAATCAAGCTACATGGCTGAATCAGGGGAGGTTAACAGTCACCCGAGAGAGAATAATGATACCACCAGGATTAATGTAGCTGGTGCAGATCTTCAGGCATTAATAGACAATGCAGTTACAAGGGCACTTGATAGACAGTTCAAGGAATCAAGTGGCACACGCTCTAAGACTCATTCTGAGGCTCATAGTAAGCCCCCTTCTAAATCACACGAGTCAAAGAAGGACGATACTCGTCACTCTTCAAATCAGCAGAGTATCCCATTAAAGAAGATTGTGCTCAATCAAGAGCCCCGTGTTAAGACCTGCTCTTATAAATATTTTGTCTCCTGTATGCCCAGAGACTTCACAGGAGAGAAAGGAGCCATCGATTGCATGACTTGGCTCGATGAGATGGATACAGTGGTTGATATTAGTGATTGTGCAGAGCAAGACATTGTGAAGTTTGTGTCACAGTCATCTAAAGGTAAAGCATTAGCTTGGTGGAGGTCCCTAATCCAAGCTACAGGAATGATCCACTTATATAACATGTCTTGGGATCAGTTTGTTGCTTTAATCAAGGAAAATTTATGTCCTCAACATGAAGTTGAGAAAATTGAGACCGACTTCTTGACCTTGGTCATGAAGAACTTAGACTGTCAAGCGTATCTTACGAGTTTTAATACCATGTCTCGATTGGTTTCATACTTAGTCACACCGGAACCAAAGCGTATAGCTCGTTTTATTGGAGGTTTCGCTCTAGAGATTAAGGCAAGTGTGAAAGCATCAAGACCTACTACCTTTAGGTCAGTGGCTAATCTGTCGTAATCCCTTATCCTCGATGCGGTCAGGCAGAGATCGCTCAAGAATTCTGAGGATGGGAAAAGGAAACGTGAGGATGAGAACTCATGCCGTTTTGACAAGAAGCTTAAGGGGAACTCTGATCACAAAAAGAGTTCCGGGTTTAAAAAGGATAGTCAGCAGTCGGGTGAGAAACCCAAGTGTAAAACCTGCAAGAAGCGTCATCTAGGGAAGTGCAGGTTCGAATTAAAATCCCAATCGCAGCCTAGAGCTTGTGGGATCTGCAAATCAAGTGAGCATAAAATGTTGGATTGTAAGAAGATAAAGGATGCGACTTGTTACAACTGTAACGAGAAGGGGAATATCAAGTCCAACTGCCCAAAGTATGTGAAGAAGCCTGGGGAGGCTAAAAAGACCAATGCTCGGGTCTTTCAGATGAATGCTCAGGAGGCCATTCAGAATGATAACGTGATAACAGGTACCTTCCCTACCAATGATGTTTATGCTAGAGTATTGTTTGATTCGGGTGCAGACAAGTCTTTTGTAGACAATAAGTTTTGTAAATTGCTAAATATACCTGTTAAGACTCTAAGCATAAAGTATGAAGTAGAATTGGCTGATGGTACCATAGAAACTGCCTCAACAGTTCTAGATGGATGTTTTATATCCATTAGGAATCACTCTTTTCCGCTATCCTTGCTTCCTTTGAAATTAGCAGGATTTGACATAGTGATAGGCATGGATTAGTTATCTCATAACCAAGCCCAAATTGTATGTGATAAGAAGCAAGTGGTTATCAAGACTCCTTATGGTGAGCCGTTAACAATATAAGGAGATACTCAGTTTGGATTGCCTAAGCAAGTGTCTATTCTTAAGGCATCGGGGTGTATGAAGAAAGGTTGTGTCATTTATATGGCACAGGTGACCATCGAGGAGCCAAAACCAAAGATTGAAGACATTCCCGTCATTTCTGAATATCTAGAAGTATTCCCAGAAGAACTACCTGGTTTACCCCCAGATAGGCAAGTGGAGTTCAGGATCGATATCATTTCTGGAGCAGCACCAATTGCAAGAGCACCTTATCGGTTGGCACCGACTGAGATGAAAGAGTTAAGGACTCAGTTGGATGATTTGTTGGCTAAGGGATTTATTAGACCTAGCTCGTCCCCTTGGGGAGCACCGATTCTGTTCGTAAAGAAGAAGGATGGCTCGATGCGTCTATGCATCTATTATCGCGAGCTGAATAAAGTAACAATCAAGAACAGGTATCCGTTACCCAGGATCGACGATCTGTTCGATCAACTGCAAGGGGCAAGTTATTTCTCCAAGATTGTTTAAGGTTAGGATACCATCAACTGAAGGTCAGAGATGAAGATGTACATAAGACTGCATTCAGAACTCGTTATGGTCACTATGAGTTCCTAGTGATGCCTTTCGAGCTCACTAATGCACCTGCAGCATTCATGGATCTCATGAATCGAGTTTGCAAACCATACTTGGACAAGTTTGTCATTATCTTCATTTATGACATTCTTATTTACTCGAAGAATCAAGCCGATCACGAGAAACATCTTCGATGTATCCTTAAACTTCTACAGCAAGAGAAGCTCTACGCTAAGTTTTCTAAATGCAAGTTTTGGCTTCGTGAAGTCCAATTTCTTGGACATGTGGTAAGTGAGCACAGAATAAAGGTGGATCCCGCTAAAGTCGAAGCGGTTATGAATTGGCAAGAACCTAAGACTCCTAAAGAGATACGCAGCTTCTTGGGTCTAGCAGGATATTATAGGCGTTTCATTGAAAATTTTTCAAGGATTGCTGCACCTCTAACTTCATTAACCCGCAAGAATGTCAAGTTTGACTGGGGTCTCAAGCAGCAAGAATCCTTCGATATTCTTAAATAGAAGTTAAGCAATGCTCCTGTGTTAACATTGCCAGAAGGAATTGAAGAATTTGTGGTTTATTGCGACGCATCGCACATAGGCATGGGATGTGTGCTTATGCAAAAGGACAAAGTTATTGCATATGCTTCCCGACAATTAAAGGTGCACGAGAAGAATTACACCACCCACGATTTGGAATTGGGTGCTGTTGTATTTGCACTGAAGCTTTGGAGGCACTATCTTTATGGAACTAAGTGCGTGATTTATTGGGATCATAAGAGCCTTCAGCACCTGTTTAATCAGAAGGATCTTAACATGAGACAGCGTCGATGGATGGAGACACTGAATGATTATGATTGTGAAATCTGATATCATTCAGGCAAAGCGAATGTAGTCGCTGATTCCTTGAGTAGAAAAGAGAGGGTTAAGCCTATTAGAATCAATGCCAAGAGCATTGAATTGAAGAATAACTTGAATTAAAGATTGTTAGCCACTCAGAAGGAAGCTGTATTAGAAGCTAACTATCCAAATGAGAAGTTAGGCGTCACTGCCAATCAATTGTCGTATGGCAAGGAAGGAATCCTAAGATTGAATGGATAAATATGGGTTCCAATTTATGGAGGACTTAGAGATGTGATTCTCCAAGAAGCCCATAGTTCCAAATATTCAGTTCATCCTGGCAGTGATAAGATGTACCAGGATTTAAAGGCAAATTATTGGTGGATAGGCTTGAAGAAGTCTATAGCCACTTATGTGGCTAAATGTCTGACATGCGCGCAAGTTAAAGCAGAGCATCAGAAACCGTCAGGCTTGCTGCAACAGCCTAAACTTCCCACTTGGAAATGGGAAATGGTAACTATGGACTTTATTACCAAGTTACCAAAGACGAAACGTTGAAATGATACCATTTGGGTTATAGTGGATAGACTGACCAGTCAGCCCACTTCTTGCCGATTAAAGAAACCCACAGCTCTGACAAGTTAGCTCAGCTATACGTGGATGAGATTGTATCTCTTCACGGAGTGCCAATATCTATTATCTCTGATAAAGATACAAGATACACTTCACATTTTTGGAAAAGCTTCCAGCAATCCTTAGGCACTCGATGAAACTTCAGCACTGCTTATCATCCTCAGACGTATCGACAAAGCGAGTGTACTATTCAAACGCTTGAGGATATGCTACGAGCTTGTGTCATTGACTTAGGTGGAAGTTGGGATGACCATCTTCCATTAATTGATTTTTTATATAATAATAGCTATCATTCAAGTATTCAAGCAGCACCTTTTGAGGCTTTGTACGGAAAAAAGTGTAGAACGCCAGTTTGTTGGGCGGAAGTTGGAGATGTCCAACTATCAGGACCTGATATAGTCCTAGAGATGACGGATAAGATTGTTCAAATCCGTGATCGTCTAAAAGCTGCCAGGGACAGACAGAAAGGTTATGCTGAAATGAGGCGTAAGCCTTTAAAGTTTGAAGTTGGCGATAAAGTGTTACTTAAAGTATCACCCTGGAATGGGGTAATGCATTTTGGCAAGAAGGGCAAGTTGAGCCCAAGATACATAGGACCATTCGAGATCATCGAATGTGTTGGAACTGTAGCCTACAAGCTAAATCTGCCTGAAGAGCTTAGTGGAATTCATAATGTGTTCCACATCTGCAACCTAAAGAAATGTCAAGCCGATAAATCGCTAGCGATGTCGCATAAGGATGTGCAGATAGATGAGAGCTTAAAGTTTGTTGAAAAAAACTTGTCAATCGAGGATCGACGGGTTAAGAAGCTTCAAAAGAAACATGTACCGATCGTGAAGGTAAAATGGGATCCCCGTAGAGGCCCAGAATACACGTGGGAGGTTGAATCCACAATGAAGCAGAATTACCCTCATTTATTTCAGTAAATCTCGAGGTCGAGATTTCTTTTAAGGGGGTGAGGATGTAACACCTCGTAAAAGCACGACCAATATAATAAAGACACGTGTCATGGACTTTAAACGTGTAAGGAATTATTTTCGAGGGACTAAAATTGTCAAACAATGTAAATATGTTAGTAAAAGGATCCAAAGTGTCAACATGCCATTCTTGTGCCTCTGATTGACCACATACGACGTTCGTATTCTTTAACGATTAAATTATCGCGTATGGAAAGTCGTTTGTGTTTAAAATGAGGATCTTACGAAACATAGGGGTTAAAAGTGTTAACATGTTAAAAGATACCTTTAAATAACCTTTTGACGAACCCAAAAACATTGTAATAATTATATATTCAGTTCTCAAGAATATTGGATATTTATTTTATGGAGTTTCGAAGAAATCAAGACTTTTCGATTGATCGTACAACTACCCGGGAGCTTAACGGAGTTAGTTTATGACCCAAGGTCCTTAAAAGTTAACTATGGGGGTCCAAAATGCAATAAATGAAAGTTAAATAAAGTTTAAATGGACCAGGGACCAAAACTACAAAGTTTGAAATATCTTTCCCAGTTTAGGAGATCCTCGCGGGCCGCGTAAACCTTCTCTTGGGTTTACGCGGGCCGCGTAGAAGTGCCAGTATCAGACAGAATTGGACAGCTGCAAGTTCAGCAAGTTCCACCGCCTTTGCAAGCCTGAATTCGATACCAGGGACTGTGCCAATGGGTTTTCATGCAATAGGGACACCTAGTAACATCTGGGATCATCATAGGGACACATGCAAAGATCTTGGAGCTTCCATTTTGCTATATAAGGCCTTGTTCATTCACTTGTTCATTGCACACTTTGAAAAATCCCTTCACAACTCACTCTCTGAGATTCCTTAGAGCTCTAAGAAGCTTTGTTCTGTTATATTTTCGTGCTAAGTACTCTTGTAAGTATTCTTAGCCTCCTAAGTTCAAGTTTTATTAGTTTAATGACCAAAAGTCAAAGTTATCGTAATTAAGCTTTGACTTAGTGATTAATCACTAATGGTCCAGCCATTATTCGAATTGAAAGTGGCTATGAGTGGGTAATTATGTAGTTCACAAACCATTAAAAGGTCACCTACTGATTATTATTCTAACTTGGTCAATTGTCGGGTCAAACTTATTATTAAAAAGTCAACAGAATCCATTTTTTGCAAAAAAAAATCATAACTGATAATATAGAAGTTATGGAACATGTTTAAACACTAAAATAACTTGGTAAATAATATAAGAACATGTTTAGGCATGTTCAACCCGACAATTCTGAGTTTATGCTCGGTTCGCAACCTAAAGTCGTAAAAATAGACTTTTGCTTTGACTTTCAGTTCTGGCCCGCTTTAGCTTGTTTTAGATATGCCTTAAGGTTCCTTTAGGACCATATTATGTGTTAGTAAAACCCTCTGAGGTTATACTACATGGTTCCTTAATAATTTGATTTATTTGCATGTTTCCGTTAAATGCTTAAATGTTGACCATAATGCCCTTTTGACATTAAAATGAGATTTTTGAAAATGTGAGAGGACAAAAACCTTTATTTCTGATATTTAAGTATGTCCTAAAAGTTTGACATCAGTTTATGGTCTAAAATGAGAGTTATGCTCAATATCGTAAATGAAAGCCTTTTTATTAATTAAACGGCATCTTTGATATAAATCCTATTTAAACTGAAATTTTGACACCAAACCTTTTACCTACTGATGTAATATAATATTTTGGAAATTTTAGAAATTTTTATTAAATTTTAAACTGATCATAACATAGAGTTCTCTCATAGGCTCGGTAATTGACGATAATGCCCTTTTTGCTAATAAAATGAGTTTTACACATCCTTTACATGTCAAGCCTTTTTTTTACTGATTTTATATATTGAATAAGTTATTTTAAACAGTAAAGGCTGATCAAAATCTCAGATTTTCTTATTTAACCCGAATATCGTCAAATACCGACTTTTATGCGATTTAGGCGCATAGTATGGTTTAAAACCATATTAGGCACCTAAAGCTTGTTACCTACTGATGTTATGAATAAATTTTTTGTACTTTAACAATAAGTAAAAGTTTTAAACTCAGATTTCCAAATTTAACCCTTAAAGCATATGTGAAATGACCAAAATGCCCCTACGGTGCATAGTTTGGCCATAAAAGATAAATTTCACATATGTGAGATATCATACTGATATAACTTGATAAAATAAAGATTTTTACTGATTATTTTAGAACAGAAACTCATATTACTATTTAACCTCTTTTATAAACATTAAAATGACCAAAATACCCCTACGGGGCATAAATTGGTTTTAAATTCGTTTTTGGCATAATGGAAGGTATCCTACTGATATCACAACATATTTAAATTAGATTAACTTGTGGAACCTGTTCATGACTCATTTGGTTACCCGTTCCGCATATACGCGTTCGGTAAGGTTTATGTAACTAGTTTGCATCAATTAGCCGAAACGGATCAGCCCTTATCATTTTTACTTCAAAATCAAGAATGTGTTTAGTTTACCCATTTTATACAAGTCTTCAAATTTGTCAGGTCTAAATCATATTCTAATCCGGTCTTCGCTTAATCTTGCGTTTTGAACCGTAAACCTTTCTTTAAAACTAACCGGTCTAAGTTAAGACTTAAATAAGACCCGTTAGGAATCTAATAGGTTATTAAAACCTTCATTCCAGATTAGGAGACTAGTAAAAGCTACCTGTGTTTGCTGTTTGATTTACGGCTGGGATTAAATTTATATTTAGCTCAGGTAAATACTTTTAACTTATGTTCTCTTATACGGGCTTGGGGTATGGTATTTAATAATACCGCTTGGTCGGGTATTGAATCTTTAATCGAATAATGACTAAATCATTGAGATAACCTGTTTAATTTGTTTTGTTTGTTTTAAGCCTTTGGGGGGTTAATGACCATGTCCTGGATATCCTCGGCTCATTCATTGAAATGGCCACGACTTAAGCACGGGGTGTAGGCATACACCTGTTGGTGCGTATGTAAAAAGATATACCCGCACATTGAGAATAACTCGCCGTGGGTTTATATTATGTGGTGTGTCTATTAATCTTTAACCCGGTACTTCTAACCCGGGCTACTGAATGTATAACAAACATATAATTCTTTTACAAGATTATTTTTAAAATAATTATCCTAAGTTATAAAAGAATATTTGTGCCTTGAGCATTTAAATCAATTTTCTCAAATATTTTCAAAAGTGTCGGTTAATTGTATTTACCAGTGGAAACTGACGTATTTTTCCAAAAAGGTTAAGTGCAGGTACTAAGCGAAATGGGCTGGCTACTCCTAGTATCGAATAAAGAGTCTTGCAAGCTTTTGATGCTTAAATCTGTTGAACAATAATTCTTTTTATCTTAGATCCGCCTGTGGATCCTTTTACAACCCGTTTGTAATTATTTTATGTTACTTTCCATCGGTTTGTAATATTATTACTTTTAGACTTCCGCTGTGCATTGAACTGTGATTATTTGACTATGATGATATCAACTACGTCACGATACTCCCCATTGGGCCCACCAGTAATACGTGGAAATATCGGGGTGTGACCTCTGCACCGACCAGTATGACGAAATTGGCAGACGTCACACTTTCGTAGGGTACCCATATATCCTTTTCCCTTGGGTTCAATGTTTGCAGCGTCAGTCCGAGCCTCAGTCGGCTGGTTGGTATCCCTACGCTTGTTGGCGTTGTTGTTCACTCGAGTGCTTTTCTTAAAATATCTTAACTTCCTTTTGTTATCACCTGAGGACTCCACATGAGTCTCCTTCTTTTTCGTCTCATAAATGGAAAACTCTCCCATACGAACTGCCTCCTCAGTAAGCGCCACACTTAGATCAATAGCCTCAGCAATAGTCGGAGGCTTGGAGGCTGTAACCATACTCAAGATCTGAGGTGCCAATCCCCAGATGAAACGCTCAATTCTTTTAAACTCTGGTTCCACCAGGTAAGGAACAACCCTTGAAAATCATGGAATCGCTGAATATACTCGGCTACTTTCAGACCATCCATCTTTAAGTTCCAAAACTCTGTCTCCAGTTTCTGAATCTCAGCTCGTGAGCAGTACTTCTTGCCCATTAACTCCTTTAGTTCATCCCATGTTAACGCGTATGCAGCAGCTTCACCCAGTGTTTGGACTTGGAGGTTCCACCATGAAAGCTCTCCGTCCAGAAATAACCCAGAAATATACGTAACCCTTTGTTCAGGAGCACACTTGCTCATCCTGAGCACAGAGTTAGTTTTCTCTACCCAGCGAACGAACACGACAACACCTCCAGTACCATCGAAGTTAAGAGGCTTGCAATCTAGAGATTGCTTGTAAGTACAGCCTGTAACACAAGCAACACAATTCACAGTAAGCATTGACAAAGCACAATTAGAAATATCCAAACGAGTTGTAATGTGTCTTTGGTGACTTAACATTACCGGTTGGGGGGTTATTTCTAGAGGTACCACCGCTACGTTCGGAGCGGATGGCCTCGTGCTGGGCAATAGCTTGTGAGATGCGTTCTTGTAGCTCTGCTTCAGTCCTTGGCAGCGTGTTGTTGTTATTGGTATTTCATCAAGGTGGCATCTTTCTTCTAGTAAGAAGATCGGGTAGGTTAGGACTCATTCATTCAGTAATTGTCTAGGAGATGTACATACATAAGTATATATGTAAATAATTGTCAAAACAAGCAATCATGCAATAGCATAATCATCACATTAACAAATAAATCAACGTTGTATTTAATGAGAATACGACTATTGAGATTTTCATTGATATCCAACCACAAGATACATCGTTTTTAAATTGTAGCAACATCAAAAGGGACTCGAGGTCACACTACCCCGGTCTAACAAGTCTGTCAATACAAAAGTAACAATAAAAAATGGTCTTCATGTCTTCACAATCTCGGGCTCAAATGTGGCATTCTCATCAAAAGTAGGGTACCTGCGTAAAACCAAAAACCTAAGATGCTGATGGCGGCGGAAGAGGAGGGAAAAAGAGCAAACTGCAAATGTGGGCGAGCTCTTCCTCTAGCTCATGAACACGACGAACCAGATAGCTGATCTGCTGCTCAGCTGTAAGGAAGCGGGCATCAAAGCCCGGAATAGATGTAGGAGCAGCAGGTGGGGGAACAAAAGAACTCGATGATGAGGATGGGGGAACAGAAGTAGGATGAAATGGAAATGGTGATCGTCTGGCACCCTCACCAAACTCTAACTCGAGGACTCTACAGCTCAGTATCTCGAACCGAAGCTGCAGGGACAGAAGCAAATCATCACGAGTGTAGCCGACATGATGCGAGGGATGATAAGGGTCAGAAATGGGCATCGAGTAGGGTGGGAACCATCTAAATGGCTTGTCAAGTGAAGCTGGTGTAAAAGAAGTGGTATGTGGGATAGGTGGGAAGTCAGCTGATGCGAATGGATCAAAGCTCGGGGGCCATCCCGAGGTGCCCTCCCCCAGACGAGGAGCTGGAATCTCCTATAGAAAAAGATACGAAGATCGGTACGATTCTCATCGGACACAAAAGAAGGTGGGGGAACAACACCGACAGGTGGAGGCTGTGGAACAAATGGATCAACAGGTGGAAGATCAAGTGGTGCTGAAACAGGCTCATGAATGAGTGGTGCAACAAAGGGTAAACCAAATGGAACTGGAATCGGATCAGGAACAAGATCTGAGACATGAGGGGGTGTGGGGGCTCGAACAGAAGATGATGGAGTAGCAGACATCGTATCATCGTCATCTAGATTGGTGGCGTAAAGCTGGAGTCCTGCAGCTTGCAGGGCTGATGAAGTTACAGACTCAAAGGAGTCTGCAACAGAATGCAAGCTGGAATCTGAAAAGATGTCAATAACGGGTACAGCAGGAGGAGGTACGTCCAATGCCATGTCATCATCTACCTCTCCATCACCCGCTCCCCTGCAGGGTGATCGCCCACAAACAGATAACATCATCATCAAAGAGATCGTCAAAAGGCCAATCCTCTGGTGGAATGACCACAAGAGGTGTCACACCCTGGCTTTGCGGAAGCGTGGTTAATATGGTGTGACTTCTTAATACCATAGCTTAATCATAACAAAGCTATATGATAATAAAACCATGCAAGATCATCCATAGATTTAAGTTTTTAAAACCAAAGTAACATAAAATTGTCTTGGAACTACACCATCATAACATAAAACATTGTTTTGAAAGACATAAACATCAACATGAATAAAACGCAGTTTAAGATTTGTGACTCGTCCAGGAAAAAGTCACATTTCCTAAACCGGGATGACCTCGGAACCCATATGCAGCGGGAAAACACAACATACCGCGCCAGATCTTTAATTCCCTGAAATACATGTAAGTTGAAAAATCAACAATAATGTTGAGCGAGTTCATGTGTAAGTGAGTAAATAAACCTTTAAGTATAAAAAAAACCCTGGTATGTAGCAAATAAGGAAAAAAGAGATCACCAATGGTTTGCAAGGCCATTGATATGTGTGAAGTGCAAGTAGGAAGACTCAAACCTAGCAGATTTATGCGTTGGGTACAAAGTCACCCCGAGGTCCGTTCTGTGTTGGGCCTGGGGTTGGGCTCGCTACACCCAGATAGATCTACCGCTCCTGCCCCTCGGTCCTACCTTGAGGATTAATTGTCACACCCCAACCGATGGCGGAATCATCGGGGCGTGGCACTGAGCGAAACAGATTGTCCAGAAGTTTCCATAACAACTATCATCACCATTTAATTAAAGCATTACGTCCCATACCGTAACATAAATAGTCAACAAGTTATTACAGACAACATCAAAACAAATATTCTGTTCCGACAACTCAGATTTAATGAAGTAGCAATTGTTTATCTGCTTCTAGAGACCCCTAATAAGTTATCTACAGACAACTATTTGTTGGGCTCTAAAGCTTTATTCTAGCTTCCATTCCCTACCACATATGCGTCCTAAGCACCTGTCACATACGTTAAAATAAAGTCAATACATAAAATGTAAAGGTGAGCATACAAGTTTGATAATAGCATATAGAGTTCGAATTCGTTTACGCATAACCAGCACGTACACATAGTGAAATGAAGCACGTTAGTTATCGACATAGATCCATCGATACCAATGACTGCGGGTTGACTGCCCGAGGCAGTTCGCAATACACGATTACCACTGTAATCCATGCAAGTAAAAGATCCTTAACAACCCCTGTGTGAACGGGTGCTGAGTCCAAACTATAGTACTATCGTTGCTAAGGCAGGTAGACAGCATTCCATGTGTAAACATAACAAACAAGCATTCATAAGCCACGTATAACATGCATTAATTGGTTAAGCATTAAAATAGCTTGAGTAGTGTGATAGTTGTAGTTTGAATAGTTGTAACGTATGTAACACCCAAGAGTGCTAAAGCAAAAAGGGTTCAAGTATACTCACAGCGATTGTGGATTGAAGGGAGCGCTTTACAGCGAGTACGGTTAGCCTGAATAGATTCGATAACGTAACGATAAGTGGCACGTAAAACAGTACAAGTGAGAGTGGGTAGGATGACTGATCGTGCGGATCAGTTATCCGTGAGTAGAAGTCATCCGTGCGCATGACCTATCCGTGCGGATGGTGATGCGTGCGGATGGTGATCCATCCGGATAAGTTATCCGTGCGTGCGACTGTCCGTGCGGGTGGCAACCCGTGCGGATTAGTTGTGCGTGCGGATGACTTATCCGTACGGTTAAGTTGTTTGTGTGGATAAACGTTCAAGTGGATTGTTTCTTCCTAAGATGTGCTTGTGTATGATGGCTTGTGCTTTGGAGTTTTCGTTGTAGCATTTAGAAAGCACAAAAGTGTTTCTACCTTTCAAGTCGGTCACGCGGATGGCAATTCGTGCGTATGGTAGCCCGTGCGGACGGTCTGTACGCGTGGGCAGTGGCAATCCGTCCTGATAGCCTGTCCGTGCGTACGACCTGGCCGTGCGGATGAACATTGTTTGAATTTATTTTAAGGCCTTAGTATCTCATGATCCGAAGAGTATTCCATTCAGAGGTTGTCCGTCCGGATTGCTCATTCGTCGATACTCAAACCTTGTTTGGAAAGTGGGTCCCAAGGGTAGCTCGTCCGGGTGACAACTCGTCCGGATGACCTGTGCGTGCGGATGGTAATCCGTGCGCACAGCCTGTCCGTGCGGACAGCTTGTCCGTGCGGACAGCTTGTCCGTGCGGAGAGCTAGTCCGTGCGGACAACTGTCTGGTTGTTTCGTTCGTCTACACTTGGTTTCTGTTGTCGTTTATCGAGACGTTCTGATTACGTGGCAACCACTTGGAGTTGTGTTCTCACCCGCGTGACTAGACCGGTCAGGAACCACCCTAACTCGGCCTGTCGGCGGCTCAGAACAGTCATCCCGGTTATCCCCGAAATCAGTTGTCTGTGGGTCGGATTCCAGATCTAGAACTAGTGAATCACTATCAACGAGTAGAACACTAGAACCGATCTGATTCGTACCGATTGTAAGGGAAAAAGAAGGAAAGAACTTAGGTTTATTTCTTTCAACTCTTTTATCCTTAGAAAAGTTTAGATCTAGGTGAAGTTACTGTGAAATCTTGTAGAAATCGTTTAGATCTGGGTTATTCTTGGTGGAATGAGGCCAAGCTTGAAGTTCTTATGAACTTCATATGACGTCACCCGGGAATACCTCAAATCCGGATGATTTCATGGTTAAAAGTGAAGATTTGAAAGATGGAAATGTGTAGAATTGTGTAGTTATCAAAGATGTACAAGAATTAGTGCAAGATCTTACCTGGATTGAGAGAAATCTGAGAAAAAGTGAAGAATGCGTGCGGTTCGGACGTCACTTGCCAAAAGTGGAAAAAGTGGAGAGTGACTCGTGTATTTATAGGATGCCAAAAAGGGAAAGGGTGAGCCGTGCGCATGGCATGCACCCGGGTAGGCTATCCGCGCGGACTGGTCATCCGTGCGGACTGACAATCCGTGCAGATTGGCAATCCGTGCGGATGCCGCCTGCTTTGGGGTGTTCGACGTGATGTTGTTTCGGTTTCGATTTGCGAGCGATTCAATAGGGTTTCCTAGTCAAATTACTTTCAGTCCCAACTACTTCTTATAGGGTTCGACTCGAAATTCGGGTTCAGGTTCGTTGACATTCGGGTTAGACTTCGAGTTCGATTGAGTTCGCTTGATTATCACAACACAACATAAAATAAACATGCACATGTAACACGTAAGGCACACACACACGTATAACTGCCCCTCGGTCCTACCTTGAGGATTAATGGCCTCAAGTTTCTGCCTACCCACTCACATGATCTGAATAATAGTAACCCTCCTTACGCTAACCATACCATGTAAGAATTATTCGTAATCATAGTAACATGTATTTCACCCCCGCAGTTTAGAAAACTGAAAACAGTTAGAGAAAAGGGGGACATGAACTCACAGTGGTGCGTCTCTACCAAGTATATCTCCTGATCAAGCAGCTGTGCGACGACCTACACGTACTAAGTCTATTAGACGGACGGCCGTGCCTTGGCTTAAGGTTTAAGTTTTTGGGAAATAGTTAGACAACTATTTCGTGTTTATATTTTTGTAAATACTTGGTAATTATTCTCCTTCCCAAGGATGGGGGATTTAATACATGTGCGTTCGTAAACTTCGAAATATATTATTAAGTCTCACTTAATATATTTTATTTCTTACTTCAAAATATAATCATTAACATTCGGTAATATTATTTTTACCCTAAAAATAATATTTGTATATTTCACAAAATAATCATAAACATTTTACAAGTGACGCTTATGAAAAGTATATATACTAAATACATATATTTATCACGTTTCATTTTGTGAAATCCCACCTCCGATATTTTGTAAATAAGTCGTGGCGAAATCTATAATTTGAAAACAAGTCAAAATGCATTTCTAACACTTGTGGTGAAAATATTTCTAAGTGTTAGGTTTTTGGAAAAAAAATTCGCCAGAGTTTCCTCTGTAACTGGAGGTGGCCACGCTTTCAAGCGTATCATTTTCTTTTAAAATTCAAATCAACAATTTTCCCAATCAATCAATAAACAATATTCAAACCATCAAACTAGTCAAACTAGATGTAAATCGCAAAAATTACATGAACTTGTAGTTTTTCCAAAAATATGTAGTAAAGCTCCTTACTCTTAGTGTATCTTTATATAAATCCATTTGGTTTCGTAAAAGTCTCGTTTTTAAAGAAATTCCATCTTTACAACTTCTTGTAAAATTTGACAAAACTAGTTCTTTTGTCAAAACTTTGTGTTACACAAGTGTCTACACACTTGTGTGTTTACAAAAGCACTTTTGTTTATGTAAGATTCGTCTTTAAAAGTGTGTTTTCTCTTGACACGTGGTCCTTTGAAAATACCGCTTGTAGATCCGTAGATCTACTAGTTTTAAAACCACTTCGTAAGTAAAATCGTTTTTACACAAGTTCAAGTTTCTCGTGTGGTAGAGTTTCATCACTTAACCCTTGTTACACTTAAACAAGCTCTATGTCATGATCCATGATCATGACCAATCCGGGTTAAACGATGATCCGAGCTACCACAACATAGATCGGGCCCAAATAATTACACAAAACAAATCCTACATGATTTACACAACAATCAAGCTTTTATCCATCATTTTTAGCATTTTTAGAAGACTTTTAACATATCATCTTGTATGTTCATAGATTTTAACCGACAAAGTTCTTTTAACCACTTTAAAATAGATCAAGAGTGTGATTATAGTAACTTACTACTAGCTCGAGGCTAGGGAAGATTCTAGTCACAAAATGAGTGGATAAAAGCAATAGGGTGAGGTCCTTCGCGTTCCGAATGCACCAAGCCTCCTCGTATGTGATCCTCAACACTTGTATGCTCTTGGAATGAGAAGATCAAAACCGAAAAATGGATGGATGTGGGTGTGTGTGTGTTCGGCCGAGAGCCAAAGAGAGGGAGAGAGAGAGAGTTTTGTTGAGAGTTGAGTGAAATGATCATGTGTGTTAAGACTAGAACTTATAGACAAACCTTTCACAAATAACCAAAGGGTTTTATGTCTAATAGATATTAAGCACAAGGGATTTAAATAATCAACAAAGGACAAGGGGTGTCCCCCAAGGGGACGGTTCGGTTAGGGGGGGGGGGGTCTCCTAGTTAGATTTCAACCAAAAGTTAAGTATTAGTTAAGTTAAGTGAAGGTTAACTCGGTTACTAGCGTGTCGTGCATGATGACGGGTGTTAGGGTATTCAGGGACCCTAACTGGCTCAGAAAAAGAAAAACAATGTTGTTGGCAATATTTTTATGTTCCGGGTAAAGTCCGGTTGTTCGGTTGGATAGAGATCCGTTAAAGTGCTTAACAAAGCTTTAAAGTGTCGTTATTATTATTTTTAGTGACACAATTTATTCCCGACACTTTGGGAAGTGTCTAGTAACATTTTTCTCATGTTTTGGCACTTTATTAAGTAGCTTAATGCTGAATTTTTATGTTAAAGTGCTGAATTTTGTACTTAAGTACGTTTTAGGCACATCCGGTCACTGTAATCTCATTCCTAGTGACGCAGTTCTACAACCCTTATATCCCTACACTCACCACTAGTGTAGCAAACTATCTCAGGCTCTTACAGGCCTTAGAGGCAGTACCTGCCTGGTGCTAGTTATGACAGCACGTTTAATAGGTTATCCGTTCATTGTGCTACTGTGCTTTTGGTGCATCAAGGTTGTCACAAAGGTGCTGTAAGCAAAACATGGAGTGACAGCAAGTAAAGTATGATGCAAGTAAGTACATGTATCAGCATTCAAGTAGCAGTTTATCCACAAGTTCAAGTAAGCACAGTAATTAAGCAGTAATTAATTATTAATTAAGTCGTACGGATACCTGGTTTAGTGAGGGTTGTCACAAGAGGAACAGCATCGAGAATGGGGGCAACAATGTGCTCACCATCGGGGTGACCGATGATGAGATGGTCATGAATAGGAGCAGGGAATGCAAAAACGTTTATCGATATGAATGCCATCAGCAAAAGGTGCATCATCTCCAAAATCAGGCAAAGCAAAATGCTGGAAATCGTCTTCATCGTTGGATATCATCTCAAGGTCGCTCTATGTGTCTGACGTGAAGACCTCAGGCTCCGGTGCTATCTCGTCGTCTGATACTACTGCCATGGGGTCGTGATCCTCTGACAAGCCGCTCTCCGATGACGACATGTGTACCTGTAACATATTAATCATGGCATATGCACATATGTTAATTGTTATCACTCAGTGTATGAGGGCAAAGATAGGCATCACATAATCATGTATTCATGTTATCCCTACGTGAGTCTTTTCTAACTTAACAAGTCTACCCCATGCAAACTAAACCACCGACTATGTCCTTGCTCGTGTTTTCTTTTCTTTCCTTTGCAAAATGTTTGTTCCATGGATCTTGGCGTTTGGTAAATGCAATGAAAAAAATTTTGTAAAAATATTTTTGTGAGAAAGTCCTAGTGATTGTAGTCTAGACTCGAGAAGGAATCCTAGTTCACTACAATCGAAGCTCTGATACCAAACTGTTACACCCTGACTTTTACGGAAGCGTATGATGTGTGACTTGCTTAATATCATTGCATTCAATTATAACAAACAACTATATGATTAAAAACATGATGTTCATCCATTAATACGATTCAAAATAATACAAACCAAACTGTTTAGTACCAACCATCGACTTCAAGTTTAACTTACAAACCATCTGAATGAAACAAGTTCCATGAAATACTTTTAACAAAAGACATATGAAAACCAAGGCTTTGACTCATATGTCTTATCTAAGATAAAACATCCAAGTCAAACCCTTCAAAATTTCGGATGACATCAATTCTCGTAAACACATCTTGAAATCTTTCAGACTTCGCCAGATCCATCAATTTCCGGAAATACATGTAGTTTGAAAACATCAACAAAAGTTGAGCGAGTTCATGTGTTTTTGTATGTGTGCACGAATAACCTTGTAAACAATTGTAAGTATGTCTTTGTAAACCGGTATGAAAGCGTCTACGAATAGATCAATTAATGATTTGCAAGGTCATTAATATGTGTGCAATGGTGCATGAAGGCTCAAACCTAGCGGATTTTGTACCGGTCCACCCAGCTGGAACAACATAGTCACCACATTCGGCCACTCCGGCCCATGGGTGGGGCTCGCAACACCCAGATAGATCTACCACTCATGCCCCTCGGTCCTTATACAAGGATTAATGGTCTTAAGTGTGCGCCTACCCATTCACATGATCTAATAGTTCATTCCTTAGCTAACAATACCATTTATAAACGTTTGAAATATTTGTAACATCTATTTCACCCCCGAAGTTATAAAACCGAAAACAGTTAAAAGAAAAGGGGGACATGAACTCACGGATTTGCGTCCTTCTTTCTAGTAACTCAAGCTTCTTTCCTCTGGTCGTGCGACTACCTACACACGTGCTATGTTTTATTAGACGGCTAGGTAGTGTAACGACTCTTAGTCTTAGTTGTTATGACTATTTTGGAATTGGTATTCTTTGAGTTACATTATGTAATTCAAAAGTATATAATTATTAGTTAAAATGATAATATTTTAACTTAAATTATATTTACTCAATTATTTGGAATATTGTTAAAATAATGTATTTTTGACTTATTTTGTTTTGTAATTTCCTTCATGAATATTTCCCAAGTATGGGTATAATTATACTTGTGTATTTTCATACTTGCATATTTGTGTATTTTGCCAAGTATTGGTGGTGTATTCCGGTGTGTATTTTATACGTATGTGGATACGTATTCCCTTGTATTTATTAAGTATTTCACACTTAATTTTGTATTTAATTTTCCGGAATATATTTTTAGACAACTAAAAATCACCAACTTATATTCTCAAAATATATATATTTTTTAAGAGAATTTTTAAAGAAAAATATCTATAAGTCTTATCTGGCAAAAATAAATATACTTTCATGTAAACCTCAAAAATAATATGTATTTTTAAGATCAACTTTTAGAAAATATATATTTCTAATTTTCACCCAAAAATTATATATCCTTAACTTGTTTAAGAAAATATATCTTCAAATTGTTTAAAAATATATATTTTTCTCCCCTCAAAATAATATATTTTCTATTTGACAAAATATGATATATTTTGTAATATTTGTAAAAATCATATTTTCCGTTTCTTTGGTTTCCAAAATACCGTTTGTCATACTTGTCGAGTTACGAATTTGCTTCCGGAATATATATATATATATAGTCCTTAGTCCTTGTTCGGTTTGTCCAATATTCGGGTATAATTTATATATTTGTTTTCTTGGAATTTTTGGTAATATTTTGTATTACAATTTTGGTATTTTGGTGTGTTGTATTATTTTCAAGTTCCTAAAATAATATAACTAATACACATAATATACAAGTAACACACAATTTGTGACATCTAAATATATATTCTCCTAAATATATACTTAGTCATTTTTATTTATTAAAAATCAACCTCAAACATTTGTAATTTTTGTAACAAATTATGGCAAATTTTTATATGAAAACCATGATGAAAATTTACTTGTAAATACTTGTTTAAAAATATTTTTATAAGTGTTTAATTTCTACAAAAAATTTGCCATAGTTTCCCCTTAAAAATGGAGGTTTCCATGCCCAAAGCCATATCATTTTCTTTTTAAAATTCATCACCAATCATCAACACTTTCAACAAGACTTACCATGTGCTTCAAATATTCAATTTACACTATGACATTAACTTGAAATTTTTTAAAAATTTGTAGTAACTTAACATGTTGTTAAGTAAGTTTAGTTACCCCTAAAAACATGGTTATTTGTTTGTAAATCTCATTCTTGTAAATTTTAGTCTTTTACAACTTACATGATGATTTTCTAAATATATTTTTTCTTGTATTTTTCTGGTTACCAACACTCTTCTAACTTTGATTTAGCACTTAAAACATGACTAACTTTTTTAAAAACCATGATCATGTTAATCTTGTAATAAATTTTGTTCTCTTGAAAATATTATCTTTGAAATCATTCATTTTCAAGACTTATAACATGTATTAATAATCATCATACACTAAAACAAGCATATATTCAAGTTCATGTTTAACATAAAGGATGATCATTATGATTTTCTCAAGATCCATCCTTATACTTGCTAGATCATGTGTTTAATCATCATCTAGCAAGGTTCTTATGATGATCAACATCATAAACACAAGAAATCAACAATCAAGTTTCACACATACACTAAATCAACTTAGATTTTCATGTTATTAAGCTTTATGTTAGTGATCATCTTCATGTTTCTTTGAGTTTCATAAGATTAACATAATACATAACCTTTTAACCACTAAAATTAGAAGTAAAATCAAGTTGTGAGGAGCTTAGTACTAGCTCTATGGCTAGGGTAGAAACAAAGATGAAGATGATGTAGGAGGTGGATAAAAGCTTTTGGTGAAGGTCCTTCAAACTCCAAGGCTTCCAAGCTTCTTAACTACGTTCCTTGCATCTCTAGATCACCTTAGATTGTTTGAAAGTTGATTGAAAATGGAGGTTGTGTGGTGGTGTGTGGTGGTCGTAGGTAATGGAGGAAGGAGAGGAGAGTATGCAAGTTTTGAAGGTGATGAAGATTATGTGTTAGGAACTTGTGGTTTATACTTAAAATCTTCCAACAAACAATGGTCTAATGGTTATTATGTTCTTAAAGTGCCCAACATATCTTAATAAACAAATGAAATAAAATCAAGGTGGTGGCCCACCTTGTGACCGTCAACATTAGGGGGGGAGGGGGTCATGGTTAAGTTTCAATGTTAGTTAGGAAGTTAGGTTAGAATGTAATGGGATTTAGTTAGTGTTATATGTGTTATGTGTTTATAGGATGTGTTATAATGTTCGGTGACCATAACTAGCTTCGTAACGCTAAAACAATGCTTCTAGTGAAAATTTGGTGTTTCGGGTAGTGTCCGGTTGTTCGGCTGGTTACCAGTTCGTTAAAGTGCTAAATTACGCAGTTTATTGTGCTTTATGTTCCCTTTGTGACAGTTTTGATTCTCGACACCTAGGAAGGTATTCTGGACCATTAAACCAAAATTCTGCATTATATTGTGTTGTTAAAAAGCTGATTTTTGCTTAAATATGTAGAATTCTGCAGTTTTTGAGAGTTTTAGGCACTTTCCAGCACTTAAACTATCACTAGGGAGGCAGTTTTATGATCCCTACTTTCCTACACGCTATACTAGTGTAACTCTTGGTTTCGGCTCATTCTGTGTCTTAATATCATGTATGTCTGAGTACTGAACTCCCGTCAGTACTTCTAGTTTGTCTGGTAACTGTGCTAGCTATGTTCTGTGCACTAAATATGTCACACTGTGTTGCATGCAATAATGATAAGAAATCATGCAGCATGTAATGCACTTGTATGTATATGACAGAAGTCAGTAAATCATTCATGTCATTAATCCAAATCAGACACAGTCATTAAGATACAAATTACTGTTTAACGTTGTACGGATACACTGAAAATTGACAGTTGTCACATTATGTCTTATTATATTTATTGTTTTTTATTACCTTCTTTTGTCTCATTACATTAATAGCTTTTTATTAAAAATCATACTTTTTCATTAAACAAAATTTTAAAATCAGATTTTCTCAAGATTTTTTACACAAAAACCTTTTTACGAGCCTTTTTTACGCCCCGTTTTACGCCTACTTTTTTGCGTGCTGTTTTTTCACCCGGTTTTTTTACGCGCCGTTTTTTTACACCTGGTTTTACGCGTCGTTTTTTTACGCCTGGTTTTACGCGCCGTTTTTTTAACGCACCGTTTTTTATGCCCCGTTTTTACGCGCCGTTTTTAAGCCGAGTATTTACGCGTCGTTTTTTCACCCGTTTTTTACGAGCCGTTTTTTACGCCCCGTTTTTTTAATGCGCATTTTTTTTACACTGCGTTTTTACGCGTGATTTTTATATGCGTGATTTTTTTATGCGTCGTTTTTTACGCGCGATTTTATTTACACGCCGTTTTTTACACACACGTTTTTAAAAAAAATTACGATTTTAAACTTTTTTTTTACAAAAACTTTTTTTACGGTTTAAAAATTTTTTTTCAAAAACTTTTTTACAAAGTTGTTTTTTTACAAAGAACAAAAATTTATATGAAAACATTTTTTACGGTTTTAAGCTTTTTTTTCTGTTGTTAACTTTTTTTTACAAAAAAAAATTTACAAGAAAAAGTTTTACAATTTTTTTACAAAATTTTTTTTTTGCAAAGAACAAAAATTTATACGACAACTTTTTTTCGGTTTCTAACTTTTTTTTTTTTACAAAAACCTTTTTTTCAAAAAATTGAGAGAGAGAAATATAAAAAGGAGTTGACTTAAATTTGAGGGAGAGAAAATGATTTGATGGTTAGTCAAACTTTAAGAGGAGAGAGAGATGATTTGACGGTTTTGATTAAATGACTATATTACCCTTTTAGTTGTCATTATCTGATTGTTGGAGAGTGGTTCTCGTAACTTGGGATGGTTTTCATTTTAGCGCTGCCCTATATATATATATATATACATATATATACATAGGGCTTGGCTATACAAGAAACCCCATCTTTTTTAAAAAACTATGCAAACCCAATGTGAGCCATTGATTATCTCTCATCTAACTTGATCAATGGCTCTCATTATTTTGGTAAGATTTATAATTAAAAGAAATAGTATAATATACATTTGAAAGTCTGGAAGGGCATTTTCGGTAGAACAAAACCCACTTTTTGGCATTGAAAAATGACAAAACCCACTTGTGTCATCATCTCTCTCCTCTTTCTTCTAGTCAAATCTATTAATAAATTATTATCTCTCTCCTCCTTCTTCATCATGTGAAAATAAGAAAGCTTCATAATCTTCAATGGTGATCCTTCAATGGTGATCTTCATTTGAAGATAATTTCAGCATCATGTGGTCTGAAAAAATCACAAAGACACACGCACGAGTGTGTGTGTGAGAAGAGCGATGACAAGATGAATGTTTTTAGAGAGAGAAAGTTGATGTTTTAGATAGAGAAACAACAATCTTCATCACAAAGACACACGCACGAGTGTGTGTGTGTGTGTGTGTGAAGAAGGTTTGAAGATCTTCTTCGTGTTCATCGGACGGGTATAGATCCGGTAAGTGTTCTTGAAATATCATTTCACACTTGATTTTTTGTTGAAATGGTTGTTGATATGTTTTTGTGTGCTGAAAGTGTTTTAGTAATAGTTAATGGGGTATCCATGGTTAATGTTAATATATTTTAAATAAATCAAAATCTTTAGGATGAGATTTTGAACGGGTTTTTTTGTTGGTTTGGTTGCTTGTTAGGGGCTTTTGATCTTAACAGTAGCTGTTTTTTTGTTAGTTTGGGTTGCTTGTTTGGGTTTTTGATCTGAACAGTAAGTGTTTTTTTGTTTGGTTGCTTGATTCACAGACTCAGGCCCATAACATGTGTTAAGCCCCCTGTTACAATGTTATATAACGTGTGTTGATTTACAGAAACAAACCCATAAAAATATTCAATTGAGAAGCTGGATGGATGTACGCGAAGTTAATGCGTGTTCTAGTAATGGTTAATGTTTATGTATTTTAAATAAATCCAAACCTTTAGGATGAGATTTTGAACGGGTTTTTTTGTTGGTTTGGTTGCTTGTTTTGGGCTTTTGATCTTAACAATAATTTTTTTTTTGTTGGATTGCTTGATTTACAGAGACAGTCCCATAACATGTGTTAAGCACCTGTTAGAATGATATATAACGTGTGTTGATTTACAGAAACAGATCCATAAAAGATATTGAATTGACAAGCTGGATGGATGAAGGCGACGTTAATGCAGGGACATTGAATAAGTCACATCCTTTGGGAAAGAAGTCTTCGTTCATTTATAACATGTGTTGCTGGTTCATGCTGTAACAGAACACCATGATGTAACCTGACATGTGTTCATGTATAACATGTGTTGAGCCCCTGTTAGAATGATATATAACGTGTGTTAACCTTTTGTTAATTAAAAAAAACAAGTAATATCTATTTTATTTTTGTTGATGTTTAAAATATCCGATAATGTGGATACTGAGCGTAAAACTTGTACAAGTAATAAATGTAGAAGTTAGTATGTAACGTGTAATATGAAACGAGCCATTTATGGTAACATATGTACCGGTAATTTTGGAATATATAATATGAAACGGGTCATTTGTTTTGCACATTTTGGAATGTATAACATGTGTTAAGCCTCTGTTATAATCTTTTTGTAACCTGACATGTATTCATGTATAAGCTAGTGGTTTACAAAACACCATGATGTGTATATACTGATCTAACATGTGTTACAATTTGTCTGTTCGGAACATGTAATTGCTTAACATGTGAGAAGGGTGAAAACAGTCGACAGGGGCGATGAGTTTAATGGGGAGCTTAGTTAATATCGTAATCTTGTTGTAACCCCACTTGTATACATATGATAACATGTAAGCATCCATTATAACCCGACTTGTATTCATGTATATGAAAGTGGTTTGCAAAACATCATGATGTGCATATACTGATCATAACACGTGAACAAGTTAATATGGAACATACAAGTTAATATCGTAACACCGTATACCTGGGATAAAGTGTGTTAACCCTCTGTTATAATCTTGGTTTAACCTAATATGGTGTCATGTATAAGCTATTGGTTTCCAAAACACCATGATGTGTATATACATACTGTAACATGTGTTAAGTGACTGAAATGTATAACGTGTGTTAAGCATCTATTATAACGTTTGTAAAGACTTCCATAATGGATGAATAAACTCCAATACTAACTTAATAACAACAGAGTAAACCTGATATATCGTGTGTTAAGCCTCTATTATAACATGTCTTAAGACTTCCAGAATGGATGCATAAACTTCAATAGTAACTGTAACAGTAGAGGTACAAATATGGGCGCCTCTAACAGAAAATGTGTTAAGTCTAGACCGTTTTAACATCGTGTACTAGAGAAAACAAGAAGAGTCTCACATTACATATTACTAGTAAACAAAAATACATAGCACTAACACGTGTTACGTTGTATGGGTTTCATGTCACATGTAACACATGCATGTCCTGAAGTTCAAACTATAACACGTGTTAGTTGTGTTGTGCTGTAACATAAACATGGTCATGATCCTTAAGCATCTGATCCACGTTTGACGAAACCAACGGTCCCGATAATTGGATCTTGTTTCCCTTGTATCCATCACCATCCTAATAACAAAAAGATAAGATAACCGTTAAGTCGTTAACCAGACATAACTATTAACACATTCATAGCCAGAAAATCTTTTTCTCAAACAACATCACAAGTTTTTAGCTAAATTGCAATCTTTTTCTCAAATAACATCACAACACAGCCAAAAATCAGTTCATATGCAAACCAAGCATAACTTTTTAACACAAAAATAAAAACCTGCAAATTACATAAACATTTACCCCTTTTAAGAACCATTTTAACAAAAAAAAAACATGTTTCATCTCTATAACAGCCATTACACAAAAATCTATTAACAACCAGGTTTTATGAATAATTTTTGATATATTAAGTGTAAAAAAAAACTCACAGATTTAACAACTCTTAACACCTTACAATTTCAACAAATTATTTCAAACAAATCACATACAAAACAATAACCAAAATAATGATAATCAAACGAATTAATCATATATGACAACAACAACAACAACCTGTCGAAGAAGATCTGCATCAGAAGCTTAGCTTCAATTTCTTCAACACTTGACGGATACGCCTTCGTTTCCGTGAGTCTCCGGCGGAGCCTCGGTGGCAAGACAATGAGCATTTAATTCATCGTCAGTATGGACGTCACTGATAATGAACCTGTTGGGGAGCAGATGGCCCGACGACATTAACTCGTTCGTTGGTGGATTTATCTCCATGGACATTCATGGAGAAAGGAAGAAATGAAGGAGTATATGGTCAAGGAAGAGATGCAGGTCTTTAATGGAGGACTTTATTGTAAATGAAAATGATAGAGAAATTAAGAGAGAAAAGATACATTGGGATTATAATTGTGCAATAAATGATGTCAGATCATATTAGAAAAAAGGTCAAATATCTTTTTGAATTGGGTATGAATTTACAAATGTACCCTCAAAAGCAAAAGGTAAGATGGAGATGGCTGGGACACGTGGCAAATTGTAGGCCTTGTGATGGGTTTCCAAAGTTTTCTAAATTTAAAGGGTTTTTTGTGGAGCATTCCCCTATATACATATACATATATATACACACACATATATATATATATATACACATATACATATACATATATATATAGGAGCCGCTAAAATAGGAACCACCCCTAGTTGTAAGAACCGCGAGAACCATTCTCAAACAATCAGATTATGCCACTCAAAAGGGTAGTTTAGTCATTTACCACCATATGTCATTTCACAACCTCTCTCCTGATTTATAATGTCAGTCTCTCTCCACCTTTTTAAAAAACCAGATCGATATTTGAAACCCTTGTCTCTCTCCACCTTTTTAAAAACATCACAATTCCTCTATCTCTCATACAAAAATCAAGATCCACAGATGGTTCAACAGTGGGTGGTGGACGGCAGTGGTTGTTTGGTGGTGCACAGTGGGGGCTGAATGGCAGTGGTAGGGTAGTCTAACGGTGGTTTTGTGACTGATTGGTAGTGGGGGTGTGGGGTAGAGGTGGGGTCGGCGGTGTTGGTGGTGGTGGCGTTGGGGTTTGGTGGTTTAAGGTTGTTGTAGTTCTTGGTGTTAGCAGCGGTGGCGGAGAAAGGTGTGATGGTTAGGGTTCTGCCGCATCAGGCGACGATGATTTTGATTGAGAGAGAAGATTGTGATGATTCTTGAACCGTGATTTTGGTTGACTGGTGTTCTTTCGGCGTAACATTGGTGCTGGTCAATGGTCGTACTGGTTCCAGTGACGGAGGTGGCTCCCGTCGGAACAGTAGTGTTAGTTGTCGGGAGTTGATGTTGTGATGATTTTAAGGTGTGTGTGGTGGGTGGTGGTTGTTGGCGGCAGAGACATTCTCCGACTGCCGGTTAGCAGCGGATTACAGTGGTGACGAGGATGGTGAGATAGGGTTGAACTTGGAGTTATGTGGTGGTTAACAGTGGTCAAACCGAGTAACGGTGGTGTTCGGGTCCGGTCATGGCGGTAAGTGTTCTTGTTATGGGTTGAAGTTTAATAAGCATAATGTATTGGAGTCTTCAAGAAAGAGGGATTTGGTTGAAAAACAGACATGTTCAGATGATGAAATCGGGTCAGCTTTGATAGGAGAAAGTCCGAAAATTCGGATAAATCGGGTCTACACCAACTCATCAATCAAACATTTGCTTTGCAGGTCTCATTTCATCCTCAAACACAACATGTTGTTAAATCAACAATCCCTAGTGATCATCTTCCTCTGCACTGTTATGTTTTGACATTTCGACGAAAACTATATATATATTGATAACTGTGATTGGTTTATTGTTGTATTTTAAAAAAATAAATCGACACTTAGTTGTCGGGATTGTCCAAAAACAGAGGAAACTCTGCCCTATTTACGAAAAATTCGTTATACAAAACATGTTTACTTCCAACAGCGGTTTTGGGGGGTGGCCCGACGATGTTCGCGGCGGTGGTGTTGGAGGTGGTGGCTGTGTGAGTGGTGGTGTCGGAGGTGTCGGAGGTGATGGCTGTGTGAGGATAAAAAATATAAAAATTTTACGTAAAACGTAAACTTTTTAACGTAAAACGTAAAGTTAAAACGTAAAACGTAAACTTTTTAAGGTAAAACGTAAAAGTTTACGTTTTACTTTTTAACGTAAAACGTAAAAATTTTAACGTAAAACTATAAAAATTTTACGTAAAACGTAAACTTTTATGTAAAAACTTTTTAACGTAAAATGTAAACTTAAAGCGTAAACTTTTTAACGTAAAACATAAAACGTAAAACGTAAACTTTTTAACGTAAAACGTAAACTTTTTAACATAAAACGTAAAATGTAAAGCGTAAACTTTTTAACGTAAAATGTAAACTTTTTCACGTAAAACGTAAAATGAAAACTTTTATGTAAAAACTTTTTAATGTAAAACGTAAAACTTTTTTATGTAAAAACTTTTTAACGTAAAACGTAAAAAAAAATTTATGTACCCTGTAAAACGTACAACGTAAAACGTAAACTTCTATGTAAAATGTAAAACTTTTTTATGTCAATTGTAAAACGTAAACTTTTTAATGTAAATTGTAAAACGTAAAACCTTATTATGTAAAATGTAAAACATTTTGTTATGTAAATTGTAAAACGTAAAACGTCAAAAAAGTTTTCGTAAAAAAAAATTTTAACCGTAAAAAAAGTTTTCGTAAAAGAAAAAAGTTTAAAACCGTAAAAAAAGTTTAAAAACGCATGTGTAAGAAAGGGGGCGCAAAAAACGACGCGTGACATCGGGGTGCAAAAATGGCTCTTAAAAACCGGGTGAAAAAACGGCGCGTAAATAAGGGGCGTGAATACGGGGCGTAAAAACGACGCGTAAAAACGGGACGTAAAAAACGGTGCGGTATTAAACGGCGCGTAAAACCGGGCATAAAAAACAGCGCGTAAAAACACGGTCGCAAAAACGGTGTGTAAAACGGGTCATAAAAACGGCGCGTAAAAACGGGACGTAAAAAACGGGGCAAAAAAAAGGCGCGTAAAAACGGGACGTAAAACACGGCGCGCTAAAAAACGGTGCGTAAATCCGGGAATAAATAACCGCACGTAAAAACCCGGTCGCAAAAACGGCGCGTAAAAACGAGACATAAAAATGGGACGCTAAAACGACGCGTAAAAACGGGGCGTAAAAACTGCTTGTAAAAACGTGACGTAAAAAACGGCGCGGCAAAAAACGGTGCGTAAAACCGGGCATAAAAGACGGCACTTAAAAACCCGGTCGCAAAAACGGCGTGAAAAAAACGGAGGGTAAAACGGGTCGTAAAAAAACACGCGTAAAAAACGGGTCATAAAAAAACGCGCGTAAATTTTTTTTATGAAAAATCTTATTTCAAAATGTTGTTTAATAAAAAAAAATCTGATTTTAGAAAAAAAAAAAAAAAAAAAAACAATTAATGCAATAGGACCAAAATGTAATAAAAAACAAAAAAATTAATAAGAAAAAAAAAAACAAAATTACTTAAATACCCTTTTAGATTAAAATATTAAAGACATAATAAGACAAAAAGAATTTAATATTACTTTTAACTACTTTTAAGCTCATCCATTCATTTTGAAGATCTAATGGCCAGAAAGTGGTTCCCGCGGTTCTTAGAACTGAAGATGGTTTTCATTTTAGCGGTCCCATATATATATATATATATAGTGGAGGGTTCAAATGAGAAAAATTTTTGTAAGAATAAAAAAGAAGAAGTTTCAACCAATAAGAATGCTTCATTTTACTTCATTTAATATTTGCATTTAATTTTAATATAAGGGTATATTGGTAAACTTACATAAAGCATTAATTTGTATTCTTCCCCATTAATAACTAACTAAATTAAATTTGTAACTCCTTTTAAAAATATATTTTTTCCAAATTAAAAAAACAACTTAATTTAAAGTGTAGAATAAATTACTAGTTGTGTAGGATAAATTACGAGTTGTGTAGGATATATTTCGAGGTGTGTAGGATAAATTTTGGCTGTGTAGGATAAAATTCTATAATGTGTAGGGTATATGTAGGAAAATTTTGATATGTGTAGGTTTTGTAGATTATATGTAGAATAATTAATGATTAGTTGACTAATTAATTAAAGAGATAAAAATTAATGATATGAGTTATAAATGAAATAGTATTTTACTAATATGTCATTTCTTCTTTTTCTTCTCACATTAAATTTCTTCTCAAATGAACCTTCCCCTATATATATATATATATATATGTGTATGAGAGGGTTATCTTGAGAACGCTAAATATTGCGAGAACCATGAGAACGAATGAAAAAACCAATCAAAACCAATTTTTTTAATACAACCCTCATATTAGTTAAAATACAACATTAAAAAAGGAATTTACAACGTTAAATAATTCACTTCTGCTTTTAAAATCAGTCTTATGAGATTTTTTATACTTGTGTAAATTTGTTAAATTTACACATGTGTAAATGGCAAACTTACACATATGTAAATTTTCATTATTTACGAATTCACGTAAATTTAAACAAGTAAATTAAATTTCTAACATTGTATTTGAATAATAATGACAAGTGTAAAATTTTTTTTTGAATTCGAATTGTTTTTGATCAAGTTTTCGCGGTTTTTTCATTCGTTCTCACGGTTCTCACAATAGTTAGCGTTCTCATTTAAACCTTCCCCATATATATATATATATATATATATATAGAGTGAAAGTGTAAAATATAATATTCCTTAACGTGCTACCAGTACACGACCCAAAAATAATGTGAATAATTATTTATATAACATGCGTAATTAGGTAAAAAAAAACCAACATTTGTGATTTGTGTTTTAAGCATGCGTGATTTTTCTTCTTCATGCCTAATTTTTCTGCATGCACTGCTTCCAAAATGCAGAGAGACCTTCGAGGACAGATCCAGGTTGGTTGGTCCGGAAAGTCATGGGAGAGGCAGGCTAAGTGAAATAATATACTGGGTCTACTATAGAATCTTATGAATCAAGCACGGCACACTTTCTATCTCTCCTCCGTCTACAAGGTAACTGCTTAGCTTACAGCACAGCGTGTTCGCCACCACACTGGCTGGCTGGTGCATTGCCCCTTTGAGTGAAGAAGAGAAGGGCTTTGGATAGACAGTCCTCTTTCGCCATGTTCGTCGCCCTACCCTAGGGTTTGAAATTTATAACGTGCGTACTTTACAAATGAACATGCGTAATTAAGTGGCGTACCGATCGCACGATAAGAGCTATTGTACATTAATCTTCCCTTATATATATATATACCCTTATTTATATATATATATATATATATATATATATATAGGAGAAGGATCCGTTAGGAACCACCTTTTATTGCGGGAACCACGAGAACCAGTGTGAACACAAACAATACCTAAAAAAATCTAAAAAAACCCAAAAAAAAATTTACTATTTTTTTTTGGAAAAATCGCTATATTTCGTTGATAATAAAAAAAATTCGAGTAACAGTTATCCATGCACATGTGCATATGTATCATTTCTTTGACAAATTCCGTAATTCATTACAAATATTAGACAATTGCACTTTCATTTACACTACTAATGTAATACACTACTTTTTACGTTAACAATATTAGAAATGCACATGTGTATCTATATGTATCAACATGAAATAAGGTGTGTTGGTACACTACTTTCTCTTTCATCTATCATTCCATCCATAATACACAAACATGCACATGTGCATTTTTGTCATTTCTTTGACAAATTCGGTAATTCATTACAAATATTAGACAATTGCACTTTCATTTACACTACCATATGTAATACACTACTTTTTACACTACCAATATTAGAAATGCACATGTGCATCTATATCTATCAACATGAAATAAGGTGTTTTGGTACACTACTTTGAATACACTTTCCCTTTCATCTATCATACTATCCATAATACACTACCATTACCTTCTACCATCCATAATACAATACCATTACCTTCTATCGTCCATAATACAATATCATTACCAATATTTTCACTTTATTACATGTATATCAACACCATTTATACCATCCAATTAACATATTACATTATAAATTGACAACTATAACCAAACCATCAACCACTATATATAACTAACAAAAAAAAAACATGTATATGGGCATACTTCTCCATTCAAAATCACAAACTTTTTGTATCAAAACACATTATATCATGGTTATACATAATGATGCACATGTGCATTTTGAATATATTGGTAATGTAAAAAGTAGTGTATTACGGATGATATTGTAAATTAAAGTGCAATTTTCTATTACTGATAACGTATTACGGAATTTGTCGAAGTAATGATACATATGCACATGTGCATGGATAACTGTTACTCGAAAAAAAAAGTTTTTTTTTGCTAACTAAATATAGCGATTTAAAAAAAAAAAAATTGAGTGCATTTTGATTTTTTTTTAGATTTTATTTTGTGTTCACATTGGTTCTCGCGGTTCTCGCAATAAGGGTGGTTCTCAAATAAAACTTACCCTATATGTATGTGTATATATATATATATAGGGTAAGGTTCATGCGAGAACCACCCTTATTGCGAGAACCGCGAGAACCAATATGAACACAAAATAAAATTTTAAAAAAAATCATAGGAGCACTCAAAAAATTTGTTTTTCTTTTTTTAAATCGCTATATTTCGTTACCCTAAATTTTTTTTTTCGAGTAACAGTTATCTATGCACATGTGCATATGTATCATTACTTCGACAAATTTGGTAATACGTTATCAGGAATAGACAATTTCACTTTAATTTACAATACCATTCGTAATACACTACTTTTTACATTACCAATATTCAAAATGCACATGTGCATAATTAGGTATAACCATGATATAACGTGTTTTGGTACAATTTGTGATTTTGAATGGAGAAGTAGGCCTACATACATGTTTTTTGGTTAGTTATATCTAGTGGTTGATGGTTTGTTTATAGTTGTCAATTTATGATGTAATATGTTGATTGAATGATATAAATGGTGTTTACATACATGTAATAAAGTGAAAATATTGTTAATGGTATTGTATTATAGATGGTAGGAGGTAATGGTATTGTATTATAGATGGTAGGAGGTAATGGTGGTGTATTATGGATGGTATGATAGATGAAAGGGAAAGTGTATTCAAAGTAGTGTACCAAAACACCTTATTTCATGTTGATACATATAAATGCACATGTGCATTTCTAATATTGGTAATGTAAAAAGTAGTGTATTACATATGTTAGTGTAAATGAAAGTACAATTGTCTAATATGTGTAATGAATTACGGATTTTGTCAAAGAAATGACAAAAATGCACATTTGCATGCTTGTGTATTATGGATGGAATGATAGATGAAAGAGAAAGTAGTGTACCAAAGCATATTATTTCATGTTGATACATATAGATGCACATGTGCATTTCTAATATTGTTAACGTAAAAAGTAGTGTATTACACGTGGTAGTGTAAATGAAAGTGCAATTGACTATTATTTGTAATGAATTACGGAATTTGACAAAGAAATGATACATATGCACATGTGCATTGATAACTGTTACTCGATTTTTTTTTTTTTTGTAATTTTTTTTATTAACAAAATATAGCGATTTTTCCAAAAAAATAGTAAAAAAATAAAAAAAAATTTGTGTGTTTTTTAGATTTTTTTAGGAATTACTGTTTGTGTTCACACTGGTTCTCGCAATAAAGGGTGGTTCCTAACGGATCTTTGTCATATATATATATATATAAGTTGTTTATTATCATTGCAGAAGATATTTGCATTGCACTTTGAGTTTACATTTGATGAATGGATAAGTTTAGTTTTTTTATTTATTAACAATCGGACTAAAGTACCGGTTAAACTCATTTTCGTTCATTGGCGCATTGATGATGTATCAATTGTAAACACCATCATATTGATATTAGTAACTTTCGTTGAAACTTGCCAAATAAACGTTTGATTTTATTTATGCTACTGGTACATCATCTATACTCATCCTAATAAATGATTTCAAAAGAACATCAGGTGTTAGTACCAAATCTCTTCTTTTAGTTTTAATATATATCAATAAACTATGTGAGGTAATCATGTAATAAACGGACTAAACACAGTCCATCTTATTTAAATGCATACCCAACTTTGATCAATTTTTCTGTTTTAACCTGATATAAGATGTGCTTTACACTCCCCTATTGGTTAGGAAAATAATTATCCATCATCATCATACTCAATAGATTTCACCAATAGCAAAACTAAGGTGGGATCTAAGGAGGATAAAATGTAGACATGCTTACCTTTATCTCGTAGAAATAGAGATGCTGATTCCAGTGAGACACTCGGCTCGATAGTAGTTTTGCATCAAGCCTTGGACATAAGGTACATAACACTCATCAATTGAGACAAATGCCTATTAGTGCATGTACCCCCTTGTCTTTCAGCTACCAACGCTACCACATGATGCATGATTAACCATCCCCTCTTTTAACGTTATTTTCACAAAATTAGTAAAATAACGTTAAAATTTATGCACTTTCGTTTTTGCCCCCCAAGCATTCACATATATATACATTATATATGTATACTGTAAGCGGGGCGGAAGAAAATAATTAAACAATCTTATAAATTTATTTGTAATAAATTCTCACGCTAAAAGACAATTAAATCACATGAACGTTTTCATCATATTCAAACACACTCTTTTAACAATACATTCCAAAAAGTGAGTGGTTGTCCATGCTGCATTTTAGTAACTTGTTTTGTTTATCAAAATGAAAAAAGTCAAAAGATTCAACTTTAAAAATAAAAAAATGCAAAAAAAAGAAGAAAAAAGAAAAAAAGAGAGTTATAATATATCACCTTCTTTTTTATACAAAATTCAAAATCAAAACCCATCATTACGTGTATTTACTAATTATAATCATCTATAACATAAAAGTAGTTTTGCATGGTACAACAAGAATTTGGTCTATATATCAATTCAGCTTGTTATCGTATTTGTATGGTATGCAGGGGCGGACCTACTACGTTACGAGGAACGGGGTCCCCGGACCCTAATCTTTTTTCAAAAAGTAGTAGAAACGGTATATAAAATTGTCTATGGACCCCATAAAATAATTTAGTTGGACCCCATAACAAAGAAAGTGAGCCTAGTGCAGTGGTAAAACTCCTTGTTTACATACAAAAGGTCATGGGTTTGATACTTGTTTCTTAGTTTTTTTGTGTTTTTTTTTGGACCCCATTGTCCAAAAATCCTGGGTCCGCCACTGATGGTATGTATTTACACTTGATATAACAACCATAATACGAATACCGGTATTAATGTTGGTATCGGTTCGATTCGTGACATGGCAAAAATTCCGTTGGTAATGGTTGGGTTCATTACATGAGGGGAATTTGGTTGATATGAGTTGGTTGTTTTACGATATTGGTACGGTACTTACACTTATATTGCAATCGAAATAGGAAACCTAAAAGATAAAGTCGCGATAAGCTTAAAAAATATCAACATGTATTTTATATCTATCGAAAACCATAAAGATTAATACCAATACCAGTTTAATTAGTCACGGTATTGACATTAGGATAAGAGATTATCTACAAGAGATATGTACGAAGTGTAGGAGACAAGATCATTAATCTCCCAAGAACAATGACTCAAAACTAGGAGATGACATTTTTGTAAATCGAGCAGCCTATTACTATAGTTTTTTTTTTTTAAATTACATGATTTTGATTACCCATTGTTTTGGTCAAAAATTACCTAAACAATTAAGTGATCAAATTAGTTTTGTGAGGTAGTGTGCTAGTAATACTTTGTGAAAAATATGTTGGTTTGTTAGTTTGCAAAAACAGTTAACAGGATACGGCTCAGGATATCGAGCTGTATCTATAATCAAACAATGAGCAAAAATGTAAAGGTTGACACGTGATGTACGAGGAAAGCCCTTGATCAATCTAGATCTCCGGCATAAAACCTCGGGAGCTGACAATCGTCGGCTGTCTTGTTCTTCTTATTGCTTGAATAACCAGGATACAGTGCAGGATAATGCTCAGATCGCTACTAAGTGTTACACTGATTGCAAGTGATGAGTGTTAATGTGTGATTGTTGCTGGAAAGAAGAGTGTGAGAGTTAGAGAACTCGAATTGTGTGTCACCTATGGATCTGGCATCCCCTTTATATAGTTTCTAAGTTTATCTAACTATGCTAAAAATCCGGGATATTATGCTAAAATTTCGGGATCGTGCGAATATTCCCTTTTGACCGTTGTAAACCCTTTCTCCAAGCTTCCAACGTCTTTCTGGTAACCACCTTGACCTATTCTTCAGGGAGACCAAGCCTTATGACCGTTTGTACCTTGCAGCCAAAGCAAATTGTTAACAGCACGCAGGATACCCTCGCAGGATGTTACCAATATCCTGGTCCAGTATCCTGGCAGCAAAAATAGACATATAAAGTCAGGATATAATTTTGGGATATGGGTTAGAAAATTCCACCCACAACAATTGTCCCAAAAAATATAGCTGTTGGGATCCTTTGATCTTAACAGATGTATTTTTTCGACGTTATCTGAAGTCTTAATGGATAGAGATGTGATGTGACCTGATGCAGCTTTCAAGGCTAGTATTTCTCATAGTTAGCTATCTTCGCCCTATATCTTCTACTTTCTTCTTGTTAATTATCACATTGTACCGGACCATTCAGGTATTCCCTCTCTCTCTATTCTTTCTTTGTGCATCTTTTCCGTCATCACCGATCTCATGGCAAAACGCACTCGTTCATGCTCCGGCGACTCCAAGCCAACCTTCATGGCACACAATCTGCTTGGCAAGCCCGAGAAAGAGGTTTCCAATTTTGACAATGCCGACATGGCCGCTCTACGTGCCTCTGAAGCCTTCCCTGATGTTACGTCATCCGGCCATTTGATTGGAACATCCGGTCAGATTTTTCTTCAGCTGAGTGGGTTTGTTTTTTGGCTTAGTCACTCAAGTTCAAGTCAGCATTCATCCTCCAATATGTCGGGTAAGGATGTATGTTCTAAATGCATTTCTGCACATGTTTGGTTAGTTGATGTATTAACATATAAAAATTGAAATTACTTCCCTTTTATTAGATTCCAGCAAACTTGTTCCAATTTTCGATCTGGAAGAGCTTGACAGTTTCCCGGCAACCGTTCCAGTAAAGAAAGAGCCTAGCTCCAAGCCTTCCATAGCATCCAAGCCTTCAACTAGTTCTAAACCTGCAGCCATGCCCAAGCCTTCCTCAGCAGCGAAGCTCCGTGCTTCTAGTTCCCGTAAGAGGAAAGAATCTGATTCTCTTGTCATCGCTGAAGTCTTTTCCTACGAGAACCTTGGTTTCATGGAATCTAGCCATTTCATGACTTCTTTCCTTAACCAGGTAAATATCCTTATCCTACATCCTGCACACATATGCTGAATCGATACCCTGGTTAGATTATATTAACAATGCCTGAGTTTTGTTTTGTAGGGTCTTGACCGTCAGACGCATCTCTACACCGAAGCTTGTGAAACAGTGAAGATCTCGGAGGCCAAGTTGAAGAAAGCAAAGATCACTATCGTGGATCAGGGGAAGATCGTCGCAGCCAGGTCACAACATTATGAAGATAAGTTAAAAAAGGTGACTCTGGATGCCGAAGCTGCAGTGAAGAAGGCCACTCAGAATGCTAAGATGGAGCTGGTTGTCGCCGAGGTCCAACATAAGAAAGATATGGGTTCATTCAGGGATGGCCTCAAGGGTTCCGTCGTAGTTTCCCTCCTTCAGGCCAGGCTTAAGATGGCTTATGAAGCCAGGATAGCGGGCTTTAAATGCCCAACCTGGTCCGTTGATGTCTAGGAGAAGAAACTAAAGGATCTTGGTTGCAGTCCTGTGACGTATCCTGCCAAGCCGGAGATTGGGGAATCTTCCAAGGCGGGTGAGACGGCGGAAGAAGCTGGTGATGGTGGAGCTGGAGCTATCCCGTGAGCGGGTGGCAAAGTGAGCGATGATGGATATTTATGCCTACACCGGAGCCCGCTTTTTTAAGTTCATTGGTTGTTGGTTGTTGAACACTTTTCTTTTTCTTGCATGTTGAACGATTTACTTTCCTGCACTTTATACATTAGTACAATTTGATGATCAAGGGTGGAGGGATCCTGAGTTTCAGGACGAAGCCCTTGGTCGTTGATGTGAATATTATAACAGTTGAAGGTGGAGGGATTTTGAGTTTCAAGACGAAGCCTTCGACTGTTATCTTTAATATGCTTTAGACTTTGTTGTACCCTTGGTGGATGAGTTTTGGTTTAAAACAAAACCAAGGGTGCAACCTTTTGAATCATTAATATAAATCTAACTTTTGACCTTCTCTTTGTGTTGTTCTTGCATCTTATTGTTTTTATATTATGTGTTATTTGCAAAAATCGTTAAAAATATTTTTCTTTTATAACTTGAAAAACACTTAGCGAATATAAAAATTTGGTATAACACAAACTCCCATAGTTAACAAGTTCTGTTTTTTTTAGATAAGGGTCTTATAATTAGAGCAAATTTAAACAAGAATCCATACCAGAGAGATTTAGGCAAACACTTTGTAATAGACCTTTGGACCATTGACAATGTCCCCAGTGGGATGTAATGTTGGCATAGGTTTCCTTCTTGCTCCAGCATAAATGTCCCTAGTAGGATATAGTATCAGCATACGTCATGTTTCATCACGGATGTCCCCTGTCTGTGCAGGATATTGCATCAATATATGACACACTTGAGTATCTCTTCACTTAGTGATTAAACTCCGTAACTTTTCACCAACAGAAGAACGTGTGTAAACACAATCGTAGTTCGTCATTTCTTTGGACTTGTCAAAAAGTTTAGTTTCACTGGGGATAAACCCTTAATATTCTGAGGATAAACCCTTAGTATCCTGGAGATAGATCCATAATATTCTGGGGATAAACCCTTAAGTATTCTGGGGAAAATCCCAAATTTTCGTGCGCTACAGGCGGGAGTGTATAAACCCCAAGACTTAGAAAGGTGAAAACCTTTAAACCTTAGAGAGTATGAAAATACCCTTTCGTGAGAGAGGGTGATCAATCCTCATATACCTTGAGGTTCCAGGGTATAGCCAACAGTAACAAAATTGTCAGCCACTTTTACATGAACTGGTCCCGCCACCTTGAACTATCCCTGGATAACTTGCGCTCCAGGCGGGGTGTTTAAACCCAATTCGTGAGAAAGGTGAATACCTTTAAATCTTTGAAGGGATTACGATCCCTTAAACGTGAGAGAGGGGGCCAATCCTCTAATCTTTCGAAGTATCCTGAGTGTATATCCTGGAGCTATATCTCGAAGCATATTCTGCAAAACACCTTTAAACTAAGGTGGGTGTTAGCTTGGCTAACACCCCTCCGATGCTTAAGTCAGTATTGGGTTCAAAAAGAGTAAATAAAACTAGGTGAATTTAAGAGAGATAGAATTCATACCATCCCGAGTTAGAAATTAAATTCTAAACTCACTTGAAGTAAGCTTTAAGGTGTATAGCATTCCAGGATCTTGGCAACATATCCCCTTCCATATTCTTGAGTCAGTATGCTCCTTTCCCAGATTCTGACTCAATTTCATAGGGTCCTTCCCATTTTGGAGCTAATTTTCCATCGGCAGGGTTGGTTGTATTCTGGAATGTTTTCCTCAACACCCAATCTCCAACTTGAAATCTTCTAGTCCCTAAATTCTTGTTATATGCTCTGGATATCCTCTGTTGATATGCTGCCCTCCTTAGCTTTGCTGCATCTCTTGTTTCATCATTAGTATCCAATTCCTGGCAAAGGGCTTTAGGATTCTGCTCAGGATCCCGGAGGTTGGATCTCGCCGTTGGTATCACCATTTCTGTCGGGATCATGGCTTCTGCTCCAAATACTAAGGAGAATGGGGTTTGACCAGTCGCACTTTTCACTATCGTTCTATCAGCCCATAGGACAAAGGGTAATTCTTCTGCCCATCTTCCCTTCTTAGCTCCAAGCCTTTTCTTCAAGTTGTTGACAATTATCTTGTTTGTGGATTCTGCTTGTCCATTTGCTTGAGGATGCACTGGTGTTGACGTGATCATCTTAATTCTTCAACTTTTGCAAAAATCAGTAGTTCTTTTGCTGATAAATTAGGATCCATTATCACAAATTATCTCGGCCGGTATCCCGAATCTTGTCAGGATATTCCTCTTTATGAATGATACTACTTCTTGATCTCTAACTTGGACAAAGGCTTCTGCTTCAACCCACTTGGAGAAATAATCCGTCATTGCCAACATGAAAACCTTTCCTCCTGGAGCCTTTGGAAGCTTTCCCACTATATCCATACCCCATTTCATAAACGGCCAAGGGGAAACAATAGGATACAGTGGTTCAGCAGGCTGATGTAATATATTACTATGTCTTTGACATGCGTCACACCTTCGAGCATATTCTGCAGCATCTTTCTTCATGTTTGGCCAATAATATCCTTTTCTTAATACTTTTGAGAATAACGACCAGCCCTCAGTATGGTTACCACAATCTCCTTCATGTATATCCTGAAGCACTTCTTTGGTTTCAGGATCCTCCAAGCACCTCAGATATGGTCCTGCAAGAGATTTCTTATACAAAACATTATTTATAATAGTGAATCGTGATACCTTCATTCTAAAGGCCTTAGGATTCTCATCCTTTGGGATGTGTCCTTCCTTTAGATATCTCATGATTGGAGCCGTCCAGGACTTAGGATCCTCCTCGGGATACTCATCATCAGGATCCTGAATACTTATTACTTCCTTGTCCTGAGATTTAAGAAGATCCGTTGCAGGGTACAGGATATGTAATATTGGTATTTGGGTTCCCTCCGGTATCCTGGCTGATGATCCTAGATTTGCCAAGGCATCTGCTTCAGCATTCTCCTCTCTCAGTACCTGTTCAAGTGTAAAAACATCGAAATATCCTGCTAATTTTTTGAGAATTTCGAGATACTCGATTAACTTTTCACCTTTGACTGCATAGGATCCATTAAAATGATTAGTAATTAACAAGGAATCAACATATACCTGCAAACTCTTAATATTCATGTTTCTAGCCAACTCTAATCCTGCGATCAAAGCTTCATATTCTGCTTCATTATTAGTGGCAGGAAATTCACATCTAATAGCCTGGGGTAGTATGTCCCCCTGTGGAGATTTTAGTAATATTCCTAAGCCTATCCCTCTAACATTGGATGCACCATCAGTATATAGTGTCCAAATATCTGAGTTTTCACCTAGCTATTGCACTTCTAGGTCGGCTTCTTCTTGTAAATCATTACTAAAATCAGCCACAAAGTCCGCTAGAGCCTGAGACTTTATAGCATTTCTAGGTTCGTAAACTAAGACATAAGAACTTAATTTAATAGACCACTTAGCCACCCTACCAGACATCTGAGGTTTCCTAAGCACATTTTTAATAGGATAATTAGATTTAATAGGAATTCTATGTGTTTCAAAGTAATGTCTAAGTTTAGTCGATGCCATAATTAAAGCTAATATTAATTTTTCTAAGTGTGAATATCTAGCCTCAGCATCTAGTAAACTTTTACTAACATAATAGACAGGATACTGCTGACCTTCGTGACCCTTTACCAAGTAATGACTTTATCATCCGTAAGCATGGTCATCCTTGTGGGCTTATCTCCTATTTCCTCCTTAGCCTTCCTGGCATGCCTCTTAGCTGTAGAGTAAGAAGTTCCACATATGTCAGATCCCCCAGAGATAAAGTTAATTATCTTGGCATCTGGTGGTGGAGATGCAGCTCTCTCAGGATCCTGGTCAGTATCCTGAGCTTTCTTCTTTCTACCGAGGAATTCTTTCAAGTATCCTTTGCTCAGCAAATAGCTTATCTCCTTTCTCAAGGCTATGCAATCATCTGTCATGTGCCCCCAGTCCCTGCATAGCATACATTAACTCAGGAACATTTACAGAAAAACAATACTCTGAGATTTCAGGATATTCTTCATCGTCCTCATCTTCAACAACATTCATTCTCTTATTATCGTTCTTAGCATATGGCTTTGAACGATACTGTTTGTAGGAAGATTCTGACTTCCTATTTGTCAATTCATATGTTGAAGATGTGTTCATCCTCCCATGCATTTTCTTGTCATCTTCAAGCCTTATGTGTCTCAAAGCCCTATTCCGAGCTTCATCTAAATTCCTGCAAGGATTCCTTACAAGATCCTGATAAAATTGACAATCCTTCCATAACCCCATTTTGAACGCTTGTACTGCCGTAGCAACATCAAGATTCGGTATATCCAGGGATTCTCTACTAAATTTGTTAACATAATCCCTTAGGGATTCTTGTGATCCTTATGTTATCCTGTAAAGATTACTTGTTAGTTTCTCAAAGCTCCTGCTACAAGAAAATTGACTGATAAACAAATTAACTAAATGAGAAAATGATGTAATAGAATAAGGTGGAACATTTAAAAGCCATTTTAAGGCCGATCAGGTTAAAGTTGAACCGAAGCCTTTGCATAAGCATGCTCCCTTAAGTTCTGGTGGGATTGGATTTATTTCCATCATTTCCCTATACTAGGCAATATGCTCCTCAGGATCTGTTGTCCCATCATACAACTTCATGCTGGGAGTCTGGAATCTTTTTGGAATTTCAGCATCACAAATTGGATGAGCAAATCAGGATATCCTGTGACTATCCTGGGATACTTCCAGTATAGGCTGCACTACTCCAGGAACACTTGATATCATATCCTTCAATTTTTGAAGTTCCCTGGTCAATGCTGGTGTTACACCTATATCCTGCAAAGAATCAGAATTATTAGTAGCAGGGATACTGATATTGGCAAACATGTTACCAGCCTGTTGACTTTTGCCATATCTTGGACCATATCCTGGGCCATATCCTGGATCCCTCACGGTCGATATCCTGGCGGATGATGGTATCTCCAGCATGTTGCTCTGGGACTGACTCGGTATCATGTTGCCTTGATTATCCTCGGTAAATGTTGCTGAACTAAAGTTCAGCATCCTAGGCTGTAGAGGAGTAGTTGTATATCCTTCATGATCGTCTGGTAAGTTTCTTGCTGCCTCTTCATTTGTTCCTGTATACTACCAAACAAAGACATAATTTCATCATTAGAAGCAAGGATATGGGTTCTCCCTGAATTTCCGGATCTAGAAACATCCTGAGCAGCAAGAATTTCTCTCGGTGTGTGGCTTTCATTTCTCCTCTGAAAAGTTTGAACTTGTGAAGGTGGAGGAGGTAATGAACCACCAGCAGCAGAGGTTGAAACAGACATGGAAAAAGAGTTCAAATTCGATTGAGAAGCCATTAGAAATAGTTTTGAAAAGAATTTCGAAAACAGAAAACCGAGTAATGATTTTAACAAAGTATTGATTAAAAATAGCACCACTTGCCCCACGGTGGGCGCCAAATTGTTTTGGTCAAAAATTACCTAAGCAATTAAGTGATCAAATTAGTTTTGTGAGGTAGTGTGCTAGTAATACTTTGTGAAAAATATGTTGGTTTGTTAGTTTGCAAAAACAATTAACAGGATACGGCTCAGGATATCGAGTTGTATCTATAATCAAACAATGAGCAAAAATGTAAAGGTTGACAAGTGATGTACGAGGAAAGCCCTTGATCAATCTAGATCTCCGGCATAAAACCTCGGGAGCTGACAATCGTCGGCTGCCTTGTTCTTCTTATTGCTTGAATAACCAGGATACAGTGCAGGATAATGCTCAGATCGCTACTAAGTGTTACAATGATTGCAAGTGATGAGTGTTAATGTGTGATTGTTGCTGGAAAGAAGAGTGTGAGAGTTAGAGAACTCGAATTGTGTGTCACCTATGGATCTGGCATCCCCTTTATATAGTTTCTAAGTTTAACTAACTATGCTAAAAATCCGGGATATTATGCTAAAATTTCGGGATCCTGCGAATATTCCCTTTTGACCGTTGTAAACCCCTTCTCCAAGCTTCCAACGTCTTTCTTGTAACCACCTTGACCTATTCTTCAGGGAGACCAAGCCTTATGACCGTTTGTACCTTGCAGCCAAAGCAAATTGTTAACAGCACGCAGGATACCCTCGCAGGATGTTACCAATATCCTGGCAGCGAAAATAGACATATAAAGTCAGGATCTAATTTCGGGATATAGGTTAGAAAATTCCACCCACAACACCCATTACGTGATTTTGAATACCCAGCACATAACTACGTGATTTGGAATACATATTACGTGATTACGTGATTTTATTATAGTTTGTGAAACCGCAGTCAGTGATTACGTGATTACGTAACAATAGTTGACTATGTATTTATTACGTGACTACGTGATTTTGAATACCCATTTCATGATTACTTGATTTTATTATAGTATATTTTATGTGAAACCACACTGAGTGATTACATTATAATCATAATTGTAATACCATTGGTTATAACAAATCATACTGAATGTGTAATCACGTAATGGATTTATATTGAATGTGTAATCACGTAATGCGTATTCAAAATCACGTAGTCAGGTGCTAGGTATTCAAAATCATGTAATCACGTAATGAAGTAATGGGTATTCAAAATCATCTAAATATTTTAAGCAAACTATAGCAATAGGCTGCTCGAATTAAAGAGAATGAAATATTCATTAATACAGTATAAATTTTTAAAAGAAAATTAACATACGAAACGTTATAGCCGTTTAAAAATCAAGGAGAGAAGTTGTTTAAGTGAGAAAGGACTAAATTACCTTTTAAGCCAATGACACTTGTTCTTCTCTAATTCTCACCTACATTTCGTATGAAATTGTTGCCTTGTACAAGATCCAACCTCTTTGACACTAGCTATAGCTTAAAGTATCAAAAACATATTTTATTTTAATACAAGTTTGTTCAAAAAAAAGTTATATAAACATGAGAGAACAAATTCTCCTATATATTAATAAACGAACTAAATGAACAATAGCATGGCAATTTTGTAATTTTCTTTTCTAACACTTTAAAAGCTAGAGAAGAGAGACAATACAGGGAGATTCAGAAAGCTGTGTTAGAGAGAGAGAGAGAGAGAGGTCGATGAAGACAAAGCTTCCGCCGGCGTCCGAACCTGCTCGTCGTCATCAGCAACACTTGATGACGGCGTTTTCATCATTGTGGTGGCGGTAGTCTTTGGTAGCCCAGAGTAGGGTTTGTGACGGAAGACGCAAGACATTGTAGGTAGTCGTGTTTGCTGAAGGGATTTGAGTTACGAGTACCAAAGACGCAAGACTGTGAGTTCATGTCTCCCTTTTCTTTTAGCTATTTTCAGTTTTATAACTTCAGGGGTGAAATACATGTTACAATTGTTTACAAACGTTTTATACATGGTATGGTTAGCTAAGGAAGGTTACTGCTTGATCATGTGAGTGGTGGGTACAACACTTAAGGCCATTAATCCTCGTCGTAGGACCGAGGGACATAAGTGATAGATATATTTGGGTTTAGCGAGCCCACACCCATGAGGACCAGGGTGGCCCATGTGGTGACTGTGACCACATACTGAAACCATGGCAAAATCCGCTAGGTTTGAGTTTTCCTGCATCACTTCACACATACAATTGGCCTTGCAAACCATTGGTGATCTGTTTTCCTTATTGCTTCATACCAGGATTTACATACATACAGACATACTTTAAAGGTTACTTATATACACAAACAAACTGTCACTCCCCCAAAATCCAGAAGCGGAGTATCACCGCATGGAGGCGTGACTAACCAGGACCAAGCCACCAATCATATTGAACAATGTATTTAAAATAGATAAAATCCAACCACGCAATATAATTGGTGTTCAAAAACTAGTTAACCAAGTTCAAATTAAACAGCGGAAGCATAAAACGTAAAACCAAAACATAAGTTATAAGTTTAGCAAGTTTAACATGGCACACACTGTCCATGTCCCACAACGACTCCTTCTTCTCGTGCAAGCTCCATAAATACCTAACGACCAGCAAGACATGTAACAAGGAGTCAACAACAAAGTTGAGCGAGTTCACAGTTGGTTGTTTAGTTTTAAAGTTTGTTTTGGAAACCATAATTTGTTTCCTAAACCATGAGTTAACCAGTATCTTTATTTTTCCCCAAACCATATCCATAATCAGTGGGGGCTTCCCCATGTGAACCACTAGACCGTTACCATATCGACTACTGACGAAAATAAGTTGTGCCCTAAGTCAATGTCTATCATCATTGACTGTTTGCCATGATCCATTAGTACACGCCCGTCCTACCGGCACGGTGTGAGGCTTGTCAACCCTAATAGCGCTATTAACTAATGACCCCCTTGCCATCGGCCTCGGCGATTAATTCGATATAAAATGAGGGACTTAATGATAGAGTTTTGTCTAGTAAGTTAAGGTTGTTGTCCTACCCAAGGAGGACGAACATACGTATTCTACCCAAGGAAGATATGCAGGATTAATATTGGCATCCTACCCATGGAGGATGGCGGTACATATCCTACCCAAGGAGGATATGCAGGTTCCGTTTTAACTCTTTAACCCAATCCCAACCACCGGGAATCCCATGCCTTAGAAAGAGTGTGAACTCACCTTTGGTTGCTCGGTTGAACTCTTAAAATAGCTAACGGTCAGGGTTGGTCAATCATGTCCTAATATGATTACCATTTAGTTTGTTAATAGTTTTAAATAAAACACAAACTACACGCATCTATCACATAGCACGCACTCACGTTAACATTTCACGCCCATATAAACATCACATCAATAACCATTCAAAAGCAAACATACGATATTGTACATAACACTTTCATTGACATATAACACGTTAGATCATTCTCAGATAACCTACCCGACATTTAGACACGCAAATTACTATTATGTCGTTTCAGCTTTAACATTCAAAACTGGCCTGTTTTCGGGAATTTTAATAAAATAGTTAACTTACTCCAAAAATTCCTAAATGTTTACAGAATGTTTTAATCGATCCATATATTATTGTGTAAAAATATCGGGATCCAATTCATTACCAATATTTTTAGAAAAATCATTTACCGGACTGCAATCAGATTCGTCACTTTCTGACTGCAGTCCACGGAATAATTCATTTAAAATTCATCGTATGTCCGATTGATGAAATTCCAGTTGAAGCATTACAACGACATCAGTGGTCATCTACAGTACAAATTTCATGAGCTAATTCTACACAGATTTCAAGTTTTGACGAAAAACATAACACACATTTTCTGCAGTAAAAACGCAGATTTTGCTGCTGTACAAAATGGACCTTTAAAAATAGCAAACGGCCTCAAAAAAAATATGATTCCAGTGCCATTTGATTCGTTTTTCGAAAAAAAATAATTTAGACTTCAGAAAATCAATTTTTTGATTTAT